>VWZO01007352.1:0-24610 GCA_013396975.1 Bucco capensis
CAGCAGCATGGGAGCAAATAGGAGAAGTTTGAGAGAAATGTTGATGGGAAAGGGAGGTTCAGATTGGAAAGGGAGGTTCAGATTGGATATTAGGAAGAATTTCTTCCCTGAGAGGGTTCACATGCATTGGCCCAGACTGTCCAGGGAGGTGGTGGAATCATCATCCCTGAAAGTGTTCAAAAACCATGTTGCTGTGGTGCTAGGGGCCATGGTTTAGTGGTGAGCATTGGAGTGCTGGGTGGCTGGTTGGACTGGATGATCTCACAGGTCTTTTCCAACCATCATGATACTATGATTCTATGACTCTGTGATTCACCTTAGTCTCTAGGAGAGTTAGATTATAGAAGAGCTCCTTAGATCCATGCTATCCCACAGAGAGCACTTAGCTTCTTAAAGACACTGGCAATCTTTTGGTGTCTGTCTCTAGGTGGTGTGCCTAAACCACTTTTAAAACTGAGACAACCTAGAAGGCACTCAGACATTCCTCAAAGTTTTGCTCCTAGTCAGTCATATCTTTCAAAAACCAAAAGCAAGATCTTGATTTGTAACCAGAAACATGTTGAGAGCAGGAGGACATTCTGGAATACTCATACTCCCCGAAAGCACAACTCTTCAGCTAGAAAACCACAGACTCCTGACAGAGCTCAGCTCAGGATTCCAAATAATTTGAGGTGTGGCACACTGAAAAAAGGAAAATTTATGGGAATTCTTTCACACATTTTAAACATATGAATCAATTGTAGGAACAACTAACTCATGTCTTCTCTTTTGGGAACAGAGACATTAAAAAGACATTGTCATGTCTTTTTCTTTTTTTATTTTTCTTCTTATGTTTTTTTCTTTTCTTTTTCTTATTCTTTTTCTATCTCTTTTTGTTTTTCTATCTCTATTTCTTCTACTGTTTTCTTTTTCTTCTTCTTCCTCTTCTTTTTCTTTCTCTCTTTCCCTTTCTCTTTTTCTCTTTCCCTTTCCTATTCTCTTTTTCTCTTAATAAAATAGTTTCAAATCTATCCACATCTGGCAGACCATTTAGATCAATCATAATTCTTCCAATTATTCTAGAAGAAAGAGTTAACTTTTCCTAACAGAATCTGGATGAGAGCATTACACCTGCATAAGTAGCTTTATTTTTAAATGTTACTGTGACTTTTGCCACTATTTATTTTGCTGTGATTTTTTTTCATATGCAACCATATTGCATTTCCTAACCTTTTGGCCAGAGCTGGATTCATGTCTCCTGCAGCATTTTCATCTTTCCATATCCTTGGCATCTCTGTGAAATATTCAAAGTTCTCTGATTTTTCCATTTTGGGTGATGTAATGAAGCCCTCAGAGAAGTTCTTTACTGCCAAGTCCATTAGCTGCTTTTGCAATGATCCTTCATACCAATCCATATACATTTATATATGGAGTTCTCTATCTCATGTGCATATAAATGCACGCAGTAGAAGTGGAACAAATAACCCTGCTTACTCTTTACTGTTTCATCCTTACATAGCTTGGCTGTTTCCCTTTTTTTTTCTTCCAAGTAATCACCTTTCCCATCTGAAACAAATTATCTCCTGGGGAGGGGAGGTTCTGAGAGCTTTCCTATGGTCCTTGTTACCAGGGCAACTCCTTCTTTTGTCAGTGTGTGTCCTGAAGCTCATAGACAGTGTGGATTGCTTTGGAACATCAGATGACAAGAGGCAGCAAAGGCCAACTGGTTTGCATGTGTTTTCTGAGTGAAAAAAAGAAAACAATGATGGTTAGAGACTCTCACAGCATCAGTCAACCTGACTGCTCCTGGACAAGCTCTTCAAAACAGAGGTGTGCAAAATAGCATGGTTTATCCATATATTCCTCTTAGTGGAGGTTGATGGAACAGATACTGTCCTGGGTGGGGGGGTAGGGAGGATGCAGTGCAGAGCATCTGATGATTCTAGGGAGTCCCCTGCCAGGGGAGGCTGTGGCAGGCCTGTGCAGGACCAGGGTAGGATTGCTGGGATAAGGCTCTAGAGGAAATCACTTCACTTTGAGCAGGTTCTTCCTGCTTAGGAGCATCTCATTTTGAAAGTGATAACTTCCTCATGATGGGGAGCAGAGGGGCAGGAGCTGATCTCTGCTCTCTGGTGACCAGTGACAGGATCTGAGGGAATGCCATGAAGCTCTGCCAGGGGAGGGTTAGGTTGGATATTAGGAAAGGGTTCTTCACCCAGAGGGTGGTGGAGCACTGGCACAGGCTCCCCAGAGAAGTAGCCAAGGCACCAAACCTGCCAGAATTCCAGAAGCATCTGGACAAGTCCCTCAGGCACCTGGTGTGTCTTTGGGGGTTGTCCTGTGCATAGACAGGAGTTAGGCTTGATGATCTTAGTGGGTCCCTCAGCTACCCAGGGCAGTGATGGAGTCACCATCCCTCAAGGGGTTTAAAAGATGTGGACATATGGTGTTGAGGGACTTGGTTTAGCGGTGACCTGGCAGTGCTGGATAATGATTGGACTTGATGATACTGAAGGTTTTTTTAACCTAAATGATTATGTGATTCTATGATTTATTTTGTTTGTGCCACTACATTGTGTGTAATTTTCTATGGTCTTAACCAAAGGGCTTCCACATCCTGAGGGAATATAGTACCTGAGAGCATAGCTTTTTAAATTTATGGTCTGCTGTTTGATTTCCAGCAAACAAAACCAACACATAGAGCAGGGAAGAAAACCAGAGCTATGATTGTACTTAATAATAATTACTGTTGTTGCAGAAGTTTTTTTGTGGTTTACATTTTTAATCCATCATGAACTCAGTGCCCAATTGGATTGAGGGAGGGATTTGAATTGAAAATGACTAGCAAACAGAGTTGAGCCAATAGTGAGGAACACTGTGCCATTAATGGCTTCTGAACATCTCAGCCAGGCTTCTTCAAAAGTCTTCCAACAACAAGACTCAGTGTATGTCATACATCTCTACCAGTTTGCTTTTTTAACCCTGTTATTTTGTCTAGAATTTCATCCAGAGGATCTGATTTGGTTCGGAAGTGAAGAAACACTACTAGATTAATGAATCTAGAATATTGTTTTCTTTAAACAGAACAAAAATCATCTGGATAATCCATTTCCATTCTTTGGAAGACTTAAAATAATAAACCTAGGAACACTGGCTGCAGAAGTGGAAATAGTAGCTTAGTTTTAATCCTAATCATTCCACCCTCACTGCAGTCCTGATCAGTCTTTCATGAAAGCCAGGTATGAATAGAACTCATGGTTCAGTCAGGAGCCCCTAACCAGAAATATTGGTTAGGAGAAGAGATCACCAAAAAATAGAACTCATGGACAATAGACATCAAACAGTACTTGGAAAGTACCTGGAGTGTTAATCTGAGCAGATCAGCAGGACGAAGGATACAATCAGGAATGATAAATAATAGGCAGCCAGCCAAGTGGAATAACTAGGATTACAGAAATGGGAGAAGAAGGGATTAAATTCACTCCCCTTACTCACCTGGCACCAGATGCAGTAAATACAAATACAAGAGTAAGGTTCCTAACCCAGAAGCACACCGCCCACAAAGAGCTTTTATGCACATGATGGGACTTAGCCCAAGAAAATCAGAAGTATTTTAGCTAAACTCTTGTAGCTAGTTCATAGCTAGCAAGTCCTGCAGGAATTCTCTACAGTAGAGCATTTAGACCCTGAGGGAAGAGAGAACGCTCTTCCCAATCTCTTTCAACAGTGTTTTCCCTTGTCAATGAAAAGGATGCCAGCTTCTGTCAGCTAGGAACATCTGTCAAACCCTTAGATGCCTGAAGGGACGATGCAGATTAAAGCAGTGTAAGAAAAACAGATGTTAGCCCGAGAACCAGAGGTGTTCTGAAACTCACCGTGGTTCTTCTGCCTTAATGTGCTTAATTACAGGACTCCTTGTTGCTGTCATTAAAATTGAAACCTGCTGTTAGCTCATTCATCTATGCTCTGATCTCCAAGCTCTCTTAAGGGTAGCAGGGCCACATAGATCTGCTGATCCCTGAAATATTACATTAATGGGAGAAAAAATATTCTCTTTACAATCCTGAACTCTACAGTGGTAAATGTAGCAAGGAACTCCAGTGCTTCAATTCCTAGGAGTAGGGATTTGATGATCTAGATTTTATTATATTAGATAGATCTGTGATTAAAACTTTGAAAACCTTGAACATTTTGCTATTAACTTCAGAAGATCAACAATGTCTTCCTTGGAGTTAGTAATCCAGGTTAGCCTCAGAACTACAGATCTCAATCACTATCAAGCACTCAGAACTGATGAGCTCCTATATGAAAATTCTCTATCTAGTTTCTTCTTCCTTGATTTTCCCATGTAGAAAATAAGAGAAATAATTTGGGGGTTTATAGAGAAGTTTTACTTAGTGATATTAGATCATGTATCAAAGAAAATAAAACTACCTTAAAAAAAATACGAGGCATTGAAAACTGCATGTGATTAATCATCTTTTCTCTTCCTCTCTTCTTGACTCAGGTCAAAACTCTATTTTCAGGTATTTTACATCATTTTCCAGATTGCAAATTTGCTCATTCTGGGATAGAATGGAAAAGGGAAACATTTTGGTGAAATCCATTCTTTCTGAAACATTAGAAAACTACATTAGAGATTTCCTTTCAGTAAAATTCAAACTGTTTTTAAGGAATGTTAAAAAAACAAATTATTTTTTTTTATAGGAATCCTATTAAAACAAAAGGTTTTTCACATTTTCCTGAAAGCATTTTGTTTCCAACCAAGCAGCATATCCAAATGGAATAGTCCTGACTACCTCAAATCATAAGAAGAAGAAAATTAAGGAAAATGTAGCCCAAATTGCCAGAACACAGAGAAAACATTGCAGAGTTATATTTGCTGCATAAATATTTGACTTAAATAGAGAGATGAAAAGGTCAAATCTTTGCCTACAGGAAGCCTAGGAACAATCTGAGCTTCCTGTTCAGGTTTTGCATGAAGTTATGTCAAGATGCCTTCAAATGTGGTTAAGGAAGAGGAACACCCATTCCTGTGGAGTCATTCTGTGGAAAGAGACTGAAGCTTCTTGGAAGGTGCTTGGGTAAGATCTCTACAGGCTAGAAGTTCTGAGTAATGTGTCTGAGACAGGATGAACCTGGAGAAAAAAGGCAGCTAGAGCCACAGAACCACAAGTGTTTGTGTCCATCTTGTCCAAATAGCACCAGAAATGCTTGACCCCAAACCTCAGCATCATGTCACTGCAGAAGAACAGCATTGTTCTGATGTGCTGGACACTTTTTCATAGGCTCAGCTCAATAATTTTTATCTAGGATTTTATTTGACTTTTTAAGCTTTTTGTTGCCCCTCATAATATTCATTCAAATACTCTGAATAGTCTCTACACTGAATGGTGCTTTAGAGTTCTCCAGATAGTCTCTGATTGAGAACAAAGGCTACAAAGTGACACACTGAAAGGAATTCTATATTTTTACTCAGAAATCTAAATAACTGACCTGCTGTTGAAGAGGTGGTTCTCATTTGAGTATTGTTTTCAGTTCTGGGCCCCTCACTCCAAGAAGGATGTTGAGCAAAGAATGGTAACAAAGTCGGTGGAGGGTCTAGAGCACAAGTGTTCTGAGGAGCAGCTAGGGGAACTGGGATTGCTCAGTCTGCAGAAGTTGGCCTGTAGTCCCTTCTACATTACTGCATCTCTCCCAGTGAGTTTCCCATTGTCTCTTCCACCTGACTTGTCCTCCAGATGAAAATGCATCCCTGTCTTCTGCATGAAACTGTGCCACTGGGTGACTGGAACTGATGAACTTCTCCATACCGAGAGTGTCTCATACAGCTTTTGAAGCAGGTTTCTCAAAGATGTTGAGGTGCTGCCTTCCTAGGGACAAAACCAAGATGTGGTGGTACCTCTGCAGCCTGATGAGCATCACTGGGTGTCAGCACAGTGCTACAGAGAGCAATCACCTTACCTGACAGGGTGATGACTGTGTAATTAGCCAAATTACTTCAAAATGTGTTATCTTCCCTTTCTAATGCCTTTGAACCACTTTGGTATTTGATTTTTTGTAATGATGGTCCTTGTCCCATTTCATGCCTTTTTCATTCCCAGTCCACCAACCAGGCAACTCTGGTGTTTTCTGGATGCTAGCTAGTTATGATGTCAAAGTAAATGCCTGACTTCCCTTTCACTCAAGTTCTATTTCACTCCACAAAACTTCCAGCATCCAGCATGAAGCCAAAGAGTTAAGCAGACCCAGCAATCCTGCTGGAACATATTTCCTGACAAAAAATTCTAGGCATACATTATTCTTTTTGTGATTTGGTGTAATAATCTGTTATCTTTTGTCATGCTTGTTTCAATGATTTCATGCATGAGTGGAGAGGGTGGATGATTTATTAGGAGAGCTCTATTCAGCCTGCTGAGCAGGCTTGGGTTAGAAATTGAGATGTACTTAAAGAAATACAATATCTCAGGTCAGAGTTAGGAAAATAACATTCTTGGATGCAGCTTCATTAAAGGGTTTCTTTGAAGAAAATACAGGCAAAGGAGCTCTTAGCTGTTGCTGGGTTTTTTGCATCCTACATAAAAGATGATACTAATGAATGATTTAAGCAGAATGATTTTCTACAGCTTCTGTTCCTGCCTTTGTATTGATTTCCATTATTCATCCATAATTATGGTACAGAGTGGTATCAAATGAGAATTTGATCTTGAAACATTGCTGCATTAGCCTTCAAAGTTGGAAAAACTGAGGCATCTCTTTAATTACCTCCAATATTTTGGGGAAACATTCGTAGTAGGACTCCAAACCCCATTCAAATGTCATTCTATTGTGAAGCCTGGAGTTGCTGCTCTAATTAACATCTCCTTGCAGTGATGATAAATCACCATTCCATCTAGTGGTGAGGGTATTTCTAAATCATAAACCCTGAGTAGTTTGAATGCTGCTGCCAAGACAGAGTGAGCCATGGTAATGGAAAACTGACTAATGACAGGAGCAAAACTCCTGTGAGTTAATGAGAAAGAAAGTCTTGTGGTGCCAGAGTCAGAGGATTTGTTTAGAGACTCATCAAGTCCTGGTTATGTTTTGCTTAGGTCAGTGGTAGATGCTAAGGATTAGCTTACTAAAATTCTGTTTCTCCTTGTTTATAATGTAGTGTCTTGGTTTGAGTCAGAATAAGGTATTCTGTGCCATAGAGGTCATATTTAGTCCTTGAGGCTTTGATATGGAGCTTGGGCCTTGGAGTGTCTTGCATGAGGCCTAAGACCCAAGCAAAACAGGTGCATAATTAAGCTGATTTTCACCTAATTAACAGCAAGGACATATAAGGAGAGGTTTGGGTCTCTACTTTTCTAATATGTTGAGCATCTGAACCTTTTGAAGGTCAGAAGCCGAGCTCTGTTCTTACAGGACTCTACCTGTTCTGACTTCCATCTCAATCTAAGAATTCCTGAGAAGAAATAGAGAATAAACCAGAAAACATTACTGAAGCACTCTACAAATCCTTGGGGAGCTCACACCTTCAGTAACAGATATATTCCCAGTCATTCCAGTGTAGAAAGAATGGAGTGGGAAAGAATAGAGTGGGAACAGCTACAGAAAAAAGGCAACAAGGATGATCAAAATTATGCAGTGTTTTTCATCAAGAGGTTCAACAAGAATCCCTCACCTCTCCAGCCTTGAAGGAGAACACATAAAGTTCTATAAGATCATTAATAGCATTGTAAAAGGTGACCAGAGGGCAACAGATCACTGTCTTACAGCAGAAAAACTAGGAGCATAAAAAGAAATAAGACAAGAAAGGTTCAAAATAACTTAAAGGGTAAGACTGCAGATAACATTTGCTTAAACTGTGGAGCTCCTTGTTGAATTTAGGTAGAAAAAGCATTTGGTTTCATGAGACGAAATAGCCACTGAGTGATCTTAATTCTGTGGATCCCTGGGATTTCATCTCCAGCTTTGCTTGTGGGTGACATTACTATGTGAGGCCCAGCACATTCATTCCAGTGCAGTGCAGTCACATTCAGCTCACTGCAAACCAAGCCACAGATGGTTTAATAGCTGTGGCCATGTCAGATGCTGCCAGGAGAAGGCCCAATCTCATGGCTGGCCATAAATGAAAGAAGATGGGTTTGGCAGTTTTTTGTCATCTGGTGTAATGAGAAATGCAGAAAGATGCTGAGGTTGCCTGCCATCTTCAGAAATGAGAAATGAAAGCAGCTGTCCCTCAAGCAAACATTTTATTAGAGTGTTGCTTACTTGTACAAAATGTTTTCCTCTGCTTATCAATATTGCTTTTTTTGTGCCCAAGTTTAGCTCAGCCTGCTGTTCCTAGGCATGGCACTAATCCCTCCTAGGTTCTTAGGCAGCTGGAGAGGGGTGATTTATTGCAATATCTTTTACTGGATGGCAATAAGTAGGAAGTTCCTCACTGCAAGAAGGACATTGAGGTGCTGGAGTGTGTCCAGAGGAGGGCTATAAAGCTGGTGAGGGATCTGGAGCACAAATGTTCTGAGGAGCAGCTGAGGGAACTGCAGTTGTTTAGTCTGGAGAAGAGGAGGCTCAGGGGAGACCTTCTCACTCTCTACAGCTCCCTGAAAGGAGGTGGTAGTAAGGTGGAGCTCAGTCTCTTCTCCCAAGTAACAAGTGATAGGACAAGAGGAAATGCTTCAAGTCACACCAGGGGAGGTTCAGATTGGATATTAGGAGGAATTTCTTCCCCAAGAGGGTTCTCAGGCATTGGCACAGGCTGCAGGTGGTAGAATCATCATCCTTGGAAGAGTTCTTGACAAGTCCTAGAGAGTTGTCTTACTTAACTATGAGTCCTTTAGGTTTTGCTGGTCCCTGATTACCTAGGACATCTAATAGAAAAAGAAAAGAATAGGATGTAAAGTTCTTTTTACAACTTCCATGATAAACAATCTCACAATCTCTAGGAGGCTATTTTTTCCTCTGTCTATCTTCAAGAAGCATCAGCTTCAGATAAGCAGAAGGACAACCACAGATCTTTTTAAATTGTTATAAAATTACTTCCTTGGATTATGTCAACCTCCCTTGGTGCTCCCAAAGTGCTGAACTCAAGTGGGTTTTTAATTTAGCAGGGTTAATAATTATCATTTCACTGTGGCTCTCCTAATGCCACTGGCTCTAAAAGGTGTGTAAGTGACCTATTGATTTCCTGGGTGGTTTGTGACTTGTTCTGATAAGAGGCACAGATTTTTGTGAAGTCATCTTGGTGCAGTGACAAACAGTCAATAACCCTCTGCCAGCACTCACTTATTGAAACCTTCCATCTAGTTGTTAGAACAGGATTGCCTGGAAAGTTTTTTCATCTCAGCTGCAGATGCTTCAGTCCACTCTGCATTCCTTATTTTCTTAGCCTTTTTCCTCCCCTGAAAATATGCATTCAATATAAACCTACATCCTGATACCTCACCAAGACAATGCAGTGCTTAGAGCTGACAGCAGCCCAGAGAGATGATGTTGTGGTTTGGGACTGTCTGAGACAGGATGGAATTCCCTCTGTGTGAAAGCTCTGCCCACCTGTGAGGTATAAACACAGGCTGGTGGCAAGCAGTGCTGCATATGCTGCCAGAACTCCTTCCTCTTCTTTAAATACCAATAAATAAAGAGCTCCCCAAATTCTCTGAGCACCCCCTATTCTGTCTTCTCCTGATGGTTTGCCCTTTTGCAGGACTCAGCTTTGCTGCCCTGTCAGAAGGCTGTTGGGTGAAGGATGAGCTCTTTTGCCTGGCACTTCTCAAATCCTGAAAAAAAACCCTTTTCTGCTTAATCTTTACCAATGGCAGATGGGTCTTGCCCCTAGTGCTGGCTCAGGTTTTTCTTACATCACCTCCTTTTTGTCAACTAAAAGGGATGCATGACCTCAGGACCAAAGTGTCCTTAGATCACCTCAGCTTCTAGCTCCCTTACACCTGAATTCATCCCCATGCTATTTAAAGGACCTAAATATGCACACAGGGAAATAAAATCCTTAGCTGAATTGTCTTCATTTTCCTGGATGATCTCATGTAGAGATGATCTAGCAGTAAAATTGATTAGGATTTATTCAGAGCATTCCACTGAGGTAGAAATGCACTTGCTCACCAGGCTTCTTTTCTTTGAAATGCCTACCCAGCAGCTGAAAGGAGGTGAAGAGGCTGACAGACAAATTATCTTGACCAAAGACAATTTGCTTGTTTGGACAATCAGAAAGGAGGAAGCCAGCTTGCTTTTACTCTCCAAGCAATAATTCTGTATATTAGAACAGGGCACAGGACTTTCCAGTCACTGTCTGTAGAAATAAATGGGGTGAAATGAGTTTTATGGACCAAGGAAATGTTTCATAGAGTGGAGGTAAGCTGTGTGGAAGTGTCTGAATCATATGAAACAAAGCTGTTTGCATGGAGAGTGAGTGATGATCAGGTGCATCTCAGCTGGAAAATCAGAACATGAGCATAGCCTACTGGATTCTAGCAAAACTGCATTAGCAGTAATTGGTTTGGAAAGGAGTTTCCCTGCCTCAGCTCTTCCCTGAAATGCAAACATTTCCCCTCCTCAAAGCTTTTGCATGTTGGAAAATCAAAAAGAAATGGTTGATCTCTTAATTAGTGAGTGATTAGTAACTCCTAACACTCCTCACTGCATCCTGAATGAAATAAAAAAAGAGTTTTCTTATTTTATTGCTCATTTCCAGAAACACCATGAGTTGTGTGTCTCCCCATGTGTAAAGTTAAAAACTGGCTCCCCTTTGCACATGAATAACTAAGAGCATGATAATCATCCACACACAGCTATTCTGGGCAGGGTAGAAGGAAACCAGACAAATACATATTAAACTAGTTATTAAGGGAATTAAAATTACTGTAAAAATCCCAGTTCTGCCCTATGGCTTGAGCTAAAACTAAAATCACTGTCTCCACATGAATATTATTTCTAGCCCTTCTAGCTTTCTTTCCCAGAGCAATACTTCCATCACCCATACAGGTTGTATCTCAGCAGGGAATGTATCCTTCACTGCTCCACAGGCTTCTGGACAGTGAGGGTTACCTCATCTCAGCACCATAGTATTGGAACCTCTCTAATATGTCCCAGGCACTATTTGCTTCTCTTCAAAGAGTTCACAAAGACCATTTAGCCTTTATTTTCTGGCCTTGTGTGTCTGAGAACCTCTGTCACATCTCACCTAAAATAGTAGCTTCTCTGGAAGCTGCACAAAGAGACAACACAGGGATGGATGGCTTAGTGCATCCCACCTTAGCAGAAAGGTGAAGGAAGGAAGGAGAATCGATACCTTCTAAAGATTGGGTGTTTAGCTCAATCTTCTAGTTTTGGGGTGCTTCTGTGAGCAGAGCCTATGAAATGTGACACATTATCAGTGGATAATAATTTTGTCTACCAAAACTGACAGCTAATTTCCTTTCTTTGAAGGATACTTGCTTTAACCTTACATTATCTAAACATATAGATGGTAAGGGACACGGCAAGTAGACTTTCCAAGCTATTCTCAAATCTCTCGGGGTAGGTGGGAGGCAGATCCCACACTTGTGGTCTTTGGCTTGTTTCACTTTCCTTACCTTCAATCTCCTTGCTGATCTCCAGCAGCTTCTCTGCTTGCATTTCTTTGACCTTTTTGTTGCAGAGTTATTGTGGAGCCTTTAAATAGTTCTTGATGAGCTCTCAGTGGGTAGTTCAATCTGAAATTGGGGAACAGTTCTTGCTATAATCCTAAGAAATCAGCATATACAAGCTGACCTGCAGCTTAGTGTTCATTTCAGGCCCAAATGTCTATTGTCTCTCACAGCAGGGAGAGAAGAGCACAGTACAAGGAAGAAAACTGTTTATTAAAACTGCTGTGAAAGAAGAATTAGGGAGTTAGTGTGAAACTTTGAATTCTTAACCTGAAATATCCTTACCAGCATTTTAAGCTTTTTGGTTGCAGCTAATGTTACAGTGCTAAGAATTCATTTCTTTTGCCCAACAGAAGCAATTTCATTTATTTTACCCTCAAATTGCTTCTAAACCAGTGCAGTTCTAGTAACTATCACTCTACATCAATACAATAATATTATTGCTAGGTTCTCCTTTTTCTCCTAGAAGGTCACCTGCATACTGAAAATGTATTTGTACTATCAGAGCTTAGATGAAGTAATTCTAGCTCCAAACTGCAAACCAATATTGGTTCAATTTTATTGCTGAGGAAAAAAATGAGACAAAGTGTGCAACTGGCACTTGCAGCAAGTGAAAATCTGAAGATCAGACAATATTCTGATATTTTTCATGATGCTGATTAGCAGTTTATTTTCCTAGATAAGCAGGAGCAAGTGTATTAAAATTTAACCCACTGATTTCCATGGCTCTTCTCTTTAAAAGATCATTGTGAGGAAAGGAAAATAAATAAAATATTTGGGAAAAAACCCTAACAGGGAAGGTATGGATCAGGCTATATATTTTTGGCAGTGATGAGCAATAAAGTGAGAATGATGGGAGTATTTCTCTTTCAACAGAAACCTTTGGATACCTCCTATTCCTGCACAGCAAGCTAGATAAGCTCTGTTATACAAATAATTATTGCTGTTGCCACTCTCCACATAGGCCCACTTCTATTTTTATTTTTAAATTGACACCTTTCTTTCTACTATTCATTCCATTTCACCACCAGCTCATAGGTTTGGGGTGTTTTGCTTTTCCATTTATCAGAAAAGAAAGAAAATCATTATTATCCTAAGCAGGAGTTAAGCTAGAAGGATTTGGAGTTCTGGTTTGCTCAGTGTCACTTAGACAAAAGCTCAGAGAAATAAAACACAGTTGATATTAAACCCTGTAGTAGTCTGTTGATGGCTCGTGGTACGTGCTTTCTGCAAGTTTTCAGCACCAGCAGCAGCTGGAATATTTCTTTGACTTAAAATGCTTCACCTGTAACATTTGCTACTAGAATTTTTCCATGAATTAGAAAAAACCCAGAAGTCATCCTTTAATCCTATTTGCAATGCCACAATGGCAGGGAATCAGGTCACTGTCCACCTGCTGTGAAATCTTGGATGATTTCAGGCAGAACATTGTAACAGGCTGAGCTAGCCACAGCCCGTTTGGCTACTTCATGCATGCTACTACACTTCTGAGGAGCTTTGGGCTGTTTTTATGGGAGCCACACCTTTTCTCTCCACTTTTTAGCTGGCCCTGAAAGTGTTGTATAAGAAATTACAGCTCCCATCTCCAGGTTCAGACACTCTGATCTGTGTCTTGGTGCTAGGAGGTTGAACCACACTCAGTGCTCTTTGTCCTTGTACCCAAAAGAGATCAAGAGCATTGCACTTGTGTCTTATTTCTATCTCCAATCCTGAACAGCAGCTTTAAACATTTTCTGATAGTGCAGGCCTCATCTAGTCCTTAAAAATCACTCTGCTTCACAGTTCATTTCAGCAATGATGAGCAAAAGGACTCAGAAATAAGTCTTTGTTGACAGTAAATTAACATGAGCTGCCCAGGTTGTGGTACAAAAAAAAAAATCTATGACTAGTGGCTCTGTTCAAACTGAGTGGCCCAAATCCCTGGGGATGTGCTTATCAAAACAGGAGCATGTGTTCTGCATTATTAACTAAGGGCTGTTTGCTCAGATAAGTCAGTATGGAGAAGAAATTCTCAAAGAAGCTTTTGTTCCACACACAATGATAAAAAAAAAAAAGTGTTGAGCTGAAAATATATTCAAGCCTTAGCTTCCATATTGGTCAACCTTTTGTTTTCATCTTTCCTACCAGCAGGGTGGTGGAAATCCCATTTCCCAGCTAGCACAAGCTGGCTGAGAGAAATCATTTTCTTCATTTCATTTAATTTCTTGTGCAGAATGGGCTAAGGAGATAGCCTGCAGGCACCCCAGGGTTCAATGTACTAAGATGTCAAAGCACTAAATTGAACAGGAAATTCAGAATAAAAACAAATAACAACAAAATCTCTCTGAAATGCTCCAGCAGTAATTCTGATACCTCAGAGTACTCAACATTATCTTTCTCCTGACTGATAATAACATAGAGAGAAAATATATAGCAGCAGCAGGGTCGTGGAGCACTTTCTATAGTCAACCAGAGGACAGTTAAAGATGATTCTGACACTCATTTCTGGAGATAAGGTGCTTTCTCTACATATTCCTCTACATGGCACATAGTATTTCCCTCTCTTGGAGGATTTCTTTAATGAGAATTAATTGGCAGGGCAGAGAGTGAGTGCCACCTTTTGCTGAGGGCCCTATTCTTTATTTCTTTGTGATTGTCCAAAGGGAACATAAAATGCAGGAAGAGAAGAGTAGAAATAAAGTGCAATTTTTACTCAGGCTATTTGTAACCCATTTTTCAGATGGGAAAAGGGAGAGACAAAGTCTGTGGTAATTAAGAAACCAGTCATGAATTTCCTTTCTTGCAGCTAAAACACTTGTGTTAGAGCACAGTTTCATCATGTATTAGGGTCAAGAGATAAAACTTAAACAGCTGGAAATGAGACAGTAATACTTTGATATTATTTGGTTGGAGGTGAGATCAGTTTGAAGACCAAGTCAGGAACTGATCATTAAGAGGACATAAAGATGGCTTCAGTGCAAAGTAGACAGTGTGTAGTTAATTTACATGAGGTCAGTTGGGCACGTGGAAATTGTCTGGATCACTTCTTGAGATTGTACGAGGAATAGGAGACAAGCATGTTATGAGTGAGAGAAAGCCAGTGCAATGCTGATGTTTGGAGGCTCTTTGGATGTTACAATCTTGTTGGCAAGTCCAGCAAATTCATAGAGTCATAGAATGGGAGAAAGGACCCGCCAGGATCACTGAGTCTAACTCCTGTCTATGCACAGGACAACCCCAAAAATCACACCAGGTGCCTGAGGGTCTTGTCCAAATGCTTCTGGAATTCTGTCAGGTCTGGTCCCATAACTACTTCCCTGGGGAGCCTGTTTCAGTGTTCCAGCACCCTCTGGATGAAGAACTTTTTCCTAATATCCAACTTAACCCTCCCCTGGCAGAGCTTCATGCCATTCCCTCAGGTCCTGTCACTGGTCACAAGAGAAATGATCAGCTCCTGCCCCTCTGCTTCCCATTGTGAGGAAATAATAGACTACAATGAGGTCTCCCCTCAGTCTCCTTCAGGCTGAACAAACCAAGTGACTTCAGCTGTTCTCTCATATAGCTTCACAATCTTCATGGCTGTCCTCTGGACACTCTCCAACAGCTTCATATCCTTCTTACACTGTGGTGCCCAAAATACACCCAGTGCTCGATGTGAGGCCACACCAGCACATTAGAAGCATGAACCATTTTTAGAGTCTTCTCAGGTTGTTGCCATCACTTACTGCTGATTAGGTTAGGATGAAAAAGAAGTTTGGTGTATCCTTAGAATGCAATAATCTATGAAGGCTTTTCCAACCATAATGGTTCCATGATTCTATGGACATGTTTGCTGAGTCCTTTGCAATCACATAGAAATAGAAACAGTGAGGTGACATGGATTGAGCTCAAAGTATGTCAGTTCTTGGCCAAAGAAGCATATGCTCGCTGTTTGCCTGACAGATTAGCATACATGCTTGTATCAAAAAACATATCAAATCCAAGTGAGCTATACAGCATCTAATTTGTGTTCACTGAGCAATGAAGTTGTCAGGGCAACTACTCAAAACCTGACCAAATATCACTACTAATCCAAGCCACCAGGTCCTTTCAGGTAAAGTTGAAGAAGTAGGAATGGAAAAAATTCCTTTTTGTTTATCTTCTTTCAGCCAATGGAGGCTGAGAAAAAGAGATCTCAAATCCTGTACAGGTGTATTAAATGTATTATCCATAGGTAGTGGTGTGAATCTGAGATGAAATCCCAGGTGATTTTCAATAGCTTAATTTTTTCTTCATTGTTGAAGGCAAAAAGTTTCAGTGCTGCTGTGCTCAGGATCCTCCTTCTCTCCCTCCCTCTCTCCCTCCTTCTCTCCCTCCCTCCCTCAATATTAAGTTTGCTCAAATATAAATGCAGCAGGAACATTCCCAGGAAAATGATTTCTTTGTTTTCCTGCAGCAGACTATTCTTTTGAAAGCTACCTTAGGCCAGAAATATGCAATGCTTGCCTCTCTAGAGCTTTGGCTCTGTCATTTCTGCCATGCTTCTATCTCTAACATATTTTCATCACACATCTGCCCCTGGCAGAGGATTATTTCCTGCTCTGGAGACCACTGAGTGACACCTTCCAGGTTCTTATTATGTGATCAAGTGCCAGCTTGCTCATAAGAGCCAGAAAGACAGTGCTGGTGTTGCTGTATGAACAATCCTCTTTACCTATGAGTGAAACAGAGCGTGTTGCCACACTTCTAACAAAGCCACTCTCTACCCATGGGCAGAACAAGTACCAACAAGAATAACAACAACTGGAGTTATTTTCCAGAGCTTTCATATCATTTTAGGTTCTCCTTCTTACTACTGAACCCAGTCCAAAATAACATACCACTCAAACAATGGGAAGTTGTTTCTATTTCCTTTCCCTTCCTTTAAGAGGCAACTCTCCAACATTTTATTCCAGAAGTACTTTGGAATGCCAATCACAGCTTCAATGATTTGCCTGTAAAACTAGAATTGCTCTGCCTCTTGGTCCTTGCCTAAGATTTGAAGTCAAATGCTTCCTAATATCCCCTGGTGCAACTTGAGTTCATTTCCTCTTGTCCTATCACTAGTAACCCAGGAGAAGAGACTGACCCCCACCTCACTATAACCTTTCAGGTAGTTGGAGAGAGAGAGAAAGTCTCCCCTGAGCCTTCTCTTTCTCCAGACTAACCAACCCTAGTTCCCTCAGCTGCTCCTCGTGAGACTTGCTCTCCAGACCCTTCACTAGCTTCATTGCCCTTCTCTGGACACACTCCAGCACCTCAGTGTCCTTCTTGCAGTGAGGGGACCAAAACTGAACACAGTATTTGAGGTGTGGCCTCTCCAGTGCTGAATACAGGAAGACAATCATCTCCTTAGTCCTGCTGATCCAAGCCAGGATGCTGTTGCCTTTCTTGGTCAGCTGGGCACACTGCTGGCTCTTCTTCAGTTGGCTGTTGACCAGCACTCCCAGGTCCTTTTCTGCCAGGCAGCTTTCCAGCCACTCTGCCCCAGTTCTTCCCATCTCTGGCAGTTGGTTTTCTGTTGATGATACACAGGGATTTCTTTAAGTAGAAACAATTTATCTTATTAATGTTCAGGAGGGAAATGGGACAGATTGCCTACTCTCGCCCTCACTAAGCCATTTGTGCAGTAGAACCTGCTCTCACTCCTTCATTTACTTGCTAATCTCTTATTTCATCAAGTCTATTATTAGACTGTCTCCTCAGTCCAGAGATGGAAATTAGCCTCACAAAGAGTCTTGGTCATTGCAAATATTAGGAAGTTAGTGACCCTGAAGCTCTACTGGCAAATGACATCATGTTGGTCACTAATCCACTTCTGGCCAAGCCAGCTGTGAAAGGTCACTTGAGTTCACATGGCCAACTGTGCCAGAAGTGTATTAAAGAGAGAAGTTCCTGCCTGCTGGCAGAAATGTGAGGGCAGGAACTAGGTGCTAGGCAGAGAAAAGGAGCCAGAAGTCTTAAAGTCTTCAGCTGGCACAGCTAGTGCACATAAAACTTCTGCATCTTGCTAGGTGCAACTCCAAATGACTTCAGTGGAGTTGCTTGGCTCTCATTAGTACATCTTCAGTTTGACTTGGACCTGTAGACCTTTTATTTGTATTGTGAAGTAATTCAATTACTTTTGACTCCTGTCACAGTAGCATTGAATAATAATGATAACAATTAGTCAGATTAGATTAGTCAGAAGTAAGTACTTATAGTGGGGGGATATCAATGGGCACATCTAAAAAACTCCCAAGTTTGTTTTGGATGAAGCTTTTCCAAGAACAGGCTTTGTTCTGACATTTCCAGTGCTTCCAGTTTCCACTTGACCTATTTTTCTTAGCTTGCTCTCTGAACAAATCTTGTTAAGAAGTAGACTTACTAACAGAATAGCAGAACATACCTTTATGGCAGCTGATGCCACATGATGATAACATCTATAATCAATGGGAAGAGATATAGAGGGCTATACATGTCCATAATAGATCTAGGAACTACTACCAAGACTGTTATGATTCAGAAATTATTCTGAAAACAAAGTGTTTTCAAAGAAGGTTCATAGTAAAGTGATAATTTCCTTCTCCAAGCCTGCAGTTCAGAAATCCAAGTTCTTTTTCTGAATCAGATCCTGGAGAATTAAATGGAATAAGTTACTAGACTTCCATTTAACTTGTTACTGTAAAAACCCTGCATTATAGAATCCCTCCTGTCCTCTTCCTTGTTACAGAATAGTCAGTAAAATCAGCAAATCTTTTTTCCTGTAAACTTTGCTAAATGCGTTCATAATGACGAACATTTACTTCCTTTTTTATGTGACTTCTCCAACTTGGCTGCTAGACAGTCACTTTTCTTCAGAAGAGTGATTTAAATGAACTGTAAGAAGAGGAGACAGGATCTTGAGCAGAGCAGTTAAGAATGCTGCTGCTTAGGAAGATAACAGACCAAATAGAAGAGAGAGGCTTGCTGGACCAGTGATGGAGATGGAGTTCTCTGGCCTGTATTAGACTAGGTGGATGTTGTGGTCTTTCCTCGCCTGCTGTCAAAAGTGGTTCAGTGAGAGGTTTGCTAGTAACATTGAACTGAACACAACTGCATGTGCTCTTAGGATGGAAAGGGTAAAATCCATCACCCAAACAAGGGTTTGCAATTGTCTATGCTCTCTAATCTTGCCTCAGCAAACAGTTCAGTGGAAGGTGATCAACCTGCAGGACAGTTTAGCTAAAGATCAGCTTAAAGCCTCTGTTTGCTTCTGACAGATGAACAGAAGAAAATCAAAGACTTTTGTGTTTTCCTTTGTATCAAACAAAAACTAGAGCCTTAGTTCAACAGAGTGAGGTGTCAGGTAAGAGTATGATGAATTGCCTGAGGAAACAAGCAGTCCATGCTTAAGAGCAAAGCACATCCAAAATCCTGAAGATAACTTGCAGTATTGTCCCACATCCCATTTCCAGTAGACATCCTTTCTCCTTCCCCTCTATCCCACCAACCCAGTCCAGAACAATTGCTCTATCCTGTGGCCTGCTTACTCCTACACAGGTTCCTTGTGTCTAACATAGAGGATATATAGGAGACAAATCATCTGAACTACTCAAACCAGGGGGCTAAAGACAGTGGTGGAAAGGTGGAGATATGAATTCCCTTCAAGAAGAGCCCTGCAGCTTCTAACCATTAACATTTTTCCTTTCTCTCCTCCTACCCCCTTGGTTTCCCCTGCAGCCAGCAGGGTTTCAGTAATCCAAAGGGTCATGGAGTTTTCCTCCTGGAGTGGGTCCCAAATTGTGCAATATGCTTATGCAAGAGTATCAATCATGTAATTCAATAGAGGTCAAAGACAACTTAATTTGAGTTTTTGGGTGGGTTTTTTTTTGCATTTCCATGTAATTGAAAGAATATGTTTGCTGAATTTACTCACTCACTCCAAGATACAGTACCAGGTGGCAGTGTTAAGGCCATCTCTAATTATATGTGTCCCATACAAAGGAATGACAGCTTCACTCTAAGTACCAGAGTTGGATCCTGTGAATAATACAGCTAATAATAATCTCTAGGCAGCAGGTTTCTCTTGGATTCTCTGCTCACAAAGTAACTTTCAAACAATACACAGAATCACACAGATTCATTAAGGTTGAAAGAAACCTCTGAGATCATCCAGTCCAACCATCCACCCAACACTGCCATGCTCACCACTAAACCATGGCCCCAAGCACCACAGCTACATGGTTTTTGAACACTTCCAGGGTGGTGATTCCACCACCTCCCTGGGCAGCCTGGATATGCTTCCTAATATCCAATCTGAACCTCCCCTGGCACAACTTGAAGCCATTTCCTCTTGTCCTATCACTTGTTACTTGGGAGAAGAGCCTGAGCTCCCCGCTGTTACCACTTCCTTTCAGGTAGTTGTAGAGAGCAAGAAGATTCCCTGCTGAGCCTCCTCTTCTCCAGACTAAACAACCCCAGTTGTCCTTCCTGCAGTGAACACACTATCTGGTCCTCCTTCTCTGTCAGAGAAGGCTGTCACACCTCCAGGATATCATACTAACTTCTCCTTGTTTCCTCCTCTGTGCCTCATGGCTGGGCTGATGTAGAGAACTACAGCCAAGAACCTCTTTATATTCAGTTGCAACAGCCATTCTCTCATCTTGTAGAGTTTCTCTCTCTTCCAAAATACTCTCCCAGACCAACTATTGTTCCAAACTTCACATGCTCCCTTAATTTTGGTCACTGTAATGTCACTAGGTTCAGCTCAGTATCTCCTGACAGATGGTTTCAAGGGCAAACCAGCACGGTGGACTCTTTCTATCAGCTCTGCCCAGTTCCAGCCATTCTGAGAACCCAAGGATCAAATTTTTCAGCACTTAGCATTTTCCAGCAAATAAGGAGAAAACAAATGTGGTTTCGTAATATGATGTGTTTCTTTGTGCATTCAAAGCTTCAGCACAGATGGGAGTTTCTCATGCTATTGTGATTTTTTTTTTGTAAGAGCTAAACTATAAAGCAAAAAGATTTTGGTTCCTTACTGGAGCTCAAAAGCATCCAGGGACAAACTGAAACTGTTTGCAGTGAAGGAAAACTAGGAATCGATGCCACAGTGATTTTTTTTTCCAGTAATAACTAGTGGTGGATACAGTAACTTGTATTCTGTTTGCCTTTACTTTGTGTTAATTTTCTATTTAAAAAACAAAATAAAATGACCCTATTTGGAAACAAGTTAAATAAACAGCTTGATCAGCCAGGAGGGTTTCAGTGTTCCTGCTGACACTGGCACAGAGTAGGAAAAATGATGGAAAAACTAAACAAGGCTTAGCTATTCCTAAAGCAGCACAAAGTAATAAAAGCTTTCTCCAGTGCAGTGTTTAAGATATACAGACCTGGGGAGCGTGGGATCATCCTCAATACATGCTGTGGAGATCAGTAGTTCAGGTATCAGAGACTGATTTCACATAGAAAGAGGTTAGTTAAGAGTTACTGGCAAGAAAAATTATATTCCCCAATATTTTACTTTCACCTTAGGTCTAAAAGTGCTCTGAGATCAGCATGAAGTAGGACCATGATTTGCTTTGTGTCATGTGCTAGAAAACAAGTTAACACCATTCCAGTCCAGTGGTTTCCCCACTAGAGCACCCTAAAAGCTAAAATCATAGCAGTTTCATTTGTGACACAGTAAATGTCTTCACTCATGAGCAGATTGACACAAATAATCTTTTAGGGGACCTTTCAAGGTCATCTAGTCCAACATCCCTGCAGCCAGCAGGGACATTTGCAACTAGAGCAGGTTGCTCACAGCCCCAAACAACCTGACCTGGAATGGTTGCAGGGATGGGGCATCCAACACCTCTCTGGGCAACCTGGGACAGTGTTTCACCACCCTCAGTGTGCAAAATTTCTTCCTTATATCCAGTCTAAATCTTCCTGTAATTTAAGATAGTTTACTTTGTTCTGAAGCAAAAAGAGGGAGGAATAGACTGCTAAAGCAGTAGATTCCAACTTGTAATTGACACCCCTGTTGTGAAGTTATACTGATTAAGTTTATTGGCTCCTCCAAGATCTCATCCTAACTTGGGAACTACCTTCCACCCATCCTGAAGATTCAGTTACATCTCTTAATCTTGACAATTTACTGTGTAGCAAAGCTAACTGTTGATTCCTGAGCTTGTTGTGCTATTTTACTGGAATGTAGTAATGAAAAATAATTCATTCTGTATTCATGCAGTGAAATTGCAACAATTGTAAATGCTGCTTTGGAGAATTTAATTAGGGTTCTCACAGCAAGTTTAATTCTTCTTTCTTTTATGTCTATCCCCATACATAGTGTCAACTTTTATTCCTTAGTTTAAGGTGCATCTCGAGTGTTAAAACTGCTGTGAAATTTAATAGGATTAAATTTTCTGTCTTAAAAACCTGAGCTATGGCATCATTTGCCTTCAGCAGTGTTCTGAATTCCAGTTTCTTAGGAAAACTGTGTTTGAAATCTGTGCAAATTTCTGCCCAGAACACAGGTTGGTAGGTTGTTAGTATTTCAAGCTACCACACTCATTCTGGTACGAAGAGTTAGTTTTGCTGTGACATCATGTAGGATGTCCTGCTAAGTGTGAACATTTTGGAGCATGCTTTTGGGATACATGAAAATTCCCATGCTGTCCTGTAAATACACATTTATTTCTAGTCTAGGCCCTGCTTTGCCCAAGGACCTTCACATTACTAACTCCAGCATCAGTGAGGGAATGGTAAGACAAGCTGCAAACAGCAGAGCTGAAGGGAGCTCCTGAACCTAGCTGCTCTGCATGAGTGAGGAAAGAACTAGATTTATGAGCCAAGATAAAAGGACCCTTTTCTGCTTCATTACCACCACTTAATTCAGCTCTACAACACCTTCCCCAATCTATCAGATCAAGCCTGCACTTTGTATGCTCTCAGATCCTTGCTGATAGCAAGAGGAAGAACATCTGGAGAAACTTCCAGAATCAAAGGATGAACTCTTATCCTCTTCCTCCCGACCTCTCCTATTCATTCTCTTTCCCCCACACACAAACACATCCATGATTTGCTATCATTTATCTTTACTATTTCTTTTTTTCAGTCTTATACACCCTCCTACATACCTTCTACATACACCTATAAATATGCATATATATATATATATGTGTGTGTGTGTATTTATTTGAACTGACCTTTTTTGTATTTATTTGAAGTGGTCTTACACATTAGACCTGCAATGGATTGGCCTCTCTCCATAGAGCTGACAGGACACTTTCCAAGAGCCCCACTTCCTAACAGATATATTTTCTTGCAGTGGTAATTGGGCTCAAGAGAAAAGAGAAAAGCCTAGAATTGAATATGGAACAATATAAGTGATATAAATGTGAATTCCTAAGGTGATGGTTGAGTGGAAGAGTGTACACCAAAATGAAATTCCAATTTATCATAGAGAAACCTCTGTGGAGGAAAGTACTTACAAAGAGGAATCTGAAGCCAAAAAAAATCAGGAGGAAGAAAGAAAATAACTCAGTTTTTAACAAGTTATTTAAAACTCTTGAAGGGAAAATATCTTAATCTTTTTCTCTTGGATAAATAATGCAATGTGGCAAGGACACCTGAAAGCTGAAGTAAAAGTGTAGCCAAGCAAAAAATATATCCTTTACCATGAAAGATATCCACCCACAGAGAGTAGTAGGAACAAGTGATAAAATAAAGCTGGGGCTTACAAACCACTTCATTCCAGTCACAATTAATGACACAAACTGAAACAGAAGAACTGCTTGCAGCATACTGAGGAGAATTTTCACTCCTTCTCCACATATTTGCCAGAAAGGGTACCCCCACAGTAATTAAAATGCAGCATTTTTGTGGTTATTTCCCACACAGGAGAAGTGAATTTTTTTTCTGTCATCTTGGGAAGAAGCTTTGCTCAGGTCTTTTGGTTCAGCAATAAAAAGAATGAACCACAACTCTAGTTATCCCTTTGCCTCCACAGTATTCTCTCATTTTGCATATAGTGTTATATTTCCACCTGGCAACAGGAAGGATCTGGTGAGCAGAGGATAGACTTACCAGGAAAAGTTCAGAGAGGGAAGAAGGTAAGGAGCAAGACCCTCAGCAAGTTTGCTGATGATCCCAAGCTTGGAGGAGTGGCTGGCACACCAGAAGCTGTGCTGCCATCCAGCATGACCTGGACAGGCTAGAGAGATGGGCAGGGAGAAACTTGATGAAATTTAACAAGGATAAATGTTAAGTACTGCATCTGGCAAAGAACAACCCCATGGATCAGTACAAGTTAGGAACTAATCTGTTGGAAAACAGCCCTGGGGAAAAAGATCTGGGAATCCTGGTGGATGGGAAGATGCCCATGAGGCAGCAATGTGCCCTTGTGGCCAAGAGGGCCAATGGCATCCTAGGATGCATTAAGAGGAGCGTGGCCAGCAGATCCAGAGAGGTTATTCTCCCCCTCTACTCTGCCCTGGTGAGGCCNCCATCAGCTTGAGTTCATGAGCAGATTGCACTACCAGTGGAGTTTTAGGATTGATGCTGGAGTGCAATGCTAGCAAGCCTCCTTGGCCACCTGGGCACACTGCTGGCTCATCTTCAGCCAGATGTTGACCAACACCCCAAGTCCTTTTCTGCTAAGCAACTTTCTAACCACTCTGCCCCAAGACTGGAGCAGTCCATGGGGTTGTTGTGACACAAGTGCAGGACCTGGCACTTGGCCTTGTTGAANAGGACCTGCCACTTGGCCTTGTTGAACCTCATCCCATTGACCTCAGCTCATCAACCCAGCCTGTCCACATCCCTCTCTAGAGCTTTCCTTCCCACCCTCCAGGCAATCAGAAGAACCTAAAGAACCTCCACCACTTCCAAGAATCCTGGGACAGATCTCAATTATAATGGATGAAACTGAGCTGAGAAGTCAAAAGTTTCGTAAGGGCTGGGTGAATCTAATGAGTGCTCTGTGAGCCTGCATCTTGCCCCAAAGTGCTGAGTTTGCAATACTTTGAGAATCAGGAAATAAAACCACCTGGTTACAATTT
>VWZO01007352.1:25572-268793 GCA_013396975.1 Bucco capensis
TTTATAAATATGTTAAGGTTGAGTGTCAGGAGGAGAGAGCCAGGCTCTTCTCAATGGTATCCAATGTTAGGACAAGAGGGAATGGGAGCAAGTTGGACCACAGGAGGTTTAGTATTAACATGAGGAGGAACTTCTTTCCAGTGCAGGTGCCAGAGCACTGGAACAGGCTGCCCAGGAGGCTGTGGAGTCTCCTTCTCTGGAAACATTGCAGAGATGCCTGGACACATTCCTGTGTGAGCTGGTCTACGTGATCCTGCTCTGGCAGGGGGGTTGCACTAGATGATCTTTCTAGGTCCCTTCCAACCCCTGACATACTGTGATACTGTGGCCCATCAGCTTGAGTTCATGAGCAGATTGCACTACCAGTGGAGTTTTAGGATTGATGCTGGAGTGCAATGCTAGCAAGCCTCCTTGGCCACCTGGGCACACTGCTGGCTCATCTTCAGCCAGATGTTGACCAACACCCCAAGTCCTTTTCTGCTAAGCAACTTTCTAACCACTCTGCCCCAAGACTGGAGCAGTCCATGGGGTTGTTGTGACACAAGTGCAGGACCTGGCACTTGGCCTTGTTGAACCTCATCCCATTGACCTCAGCTCATCAACCCAGCCTGTCCACATCCCTCTCTAGAGCTTTCCTTCCCACCCTCCAGGCAATCAGAAGAACCTAAAGAACCTCCACCACTTCCAAGAATCCTGGGACAGATCTCAATTATAATGGATGAAACTGAGCTGAGAAGTCAAAAGTTTCGTAAGGGCTGGGTGAATCTAATGAGTGCTCTGTGAGCCTGCATCTTGCCCCAAAGTGCTGAGTTTGCAATACTTTGAGAATCAGGAAATAAAACCACCTGGTTACAATTTACCACCATTTTCTTTGGCTGCCTGAAACAGTTAGGCTTGTGATCTTTTATTGCTCTTGAATTCCCTCATTAACTCTTTCAGACATCCTTTTTATTGCATTTTTTTTCAAATACATCTGCAATATAAGATACTATCACTGATTTATAAGAGCAGTCTTTGCTATAAAGGAGCAGACACCTCAGCTTTCTCTTGATGCTGTTTTAACTTGCAATAATCTTCCCAGTAAATTAGACCCAAGCTGTGCATTGTTCAGCATTTCATCCTGAGGCCACCAAAAGGTCATATACAAAGAAGCTATATACTTATTGTTTCTCTTCCATGTATTGCTGGGCTTGCAAATTCTGGATGAAAGAGGAAAAATCTCCCCACCTCTTGCTGTCCTGCTTAGTTGACTGGAAAGTCTAGTCATTGCAGTAGCACTTCCAGCACACTGTTCCAAACTTCACATTCCAAATCTAACACCTGTAGTAGTACCATAAAAAACGTGGATGGAGATCCACTTCATTTGATTCCTGCAGTGAGCAGGGATTCAGGGAGAGCTTTGCCCTCTGTGGACAGTTGATGTGCACAGAGCTTGGATCATCCATTCAGCTGCCATTGGAAGCTCTGCTCTTGCTAAAATGTTTACATTAGGACATAGGAAAGCTCCTGTTCCCCTTTATGAATATGAAAATAGTCTAATATAATTATTTTTTCTCACTCAGATACTAATTGCTTATATAGGAAGTCTCTAAGCTCCCACCTGAGTGAGATAATGCCATTTCCTACAGCAATAAGATGCAACCGTGCTCAAGGTCATGGTTATCCTTAAAGGATTTGACAATACACCATCCATTCCCTGAGGTTTAGATCTGGCTTTTCTTGTGAAAAGGAAGCTACAGAAGGCTCTGTAAATCCTTCTGACTAGATCTAAAATAGGTTGCAGTGAGGTAAGCCACTCCTGTTCAGCTGAGCTGATCCAAAGAATTGCTTCCACAAGCAAGAAGGCAAGAAGGAATTCTCCTAGGAAGACTAGACTGAGTTTATTTTATCCTCAGCACAGGGTAGGGAGCTAACTTAACAAGCACAGCCAAGGAATTAGCCTGTAGTTGTGCTCAGTGTGTTCAGAATGACAAGGACAAGGGACCTCCCAAAAGGCTAGTGCTGTATGTGATGGTAGAGAAGGATGGAATTACTCTTCTGGAGATTAGAAGAGCCTAAGTGTGCTCCCATTTTAGTAGCACTGTTCCTAATTGAGGCAAAGGATATGGATACCATAAGCTGTAAGAGGAAGGTGATTTCTGTCTGTTGTATCTTTCTATACCCGTTGTTAGATCTGAAGTTCCACTCTACCTTTCAAACAGACTTTTATGTACCTGTTTATCCACCAGTGTGCCTGAATCCATGGCATACCAGTGCCATCTTTTCCTGTCTCTCATGTATTTCCCAACTAAATGAAGTACTATTCTTGTCAACATTTTCATTCTTCTGTTTCCCTTCCATCTTTTTGAGCTAGGAATATCAGAAGTGTGAAACCTTTGGCCTGGCTGAAACTTAGACCCTTAATGTAGAACTTTATTCCAGTCTTATACATAAAGACACAGAGGCAATAAACTAATTAAAACACCAGGTTGTCATCCTGAATTATTCTACTGACTCAAAAGCATTCTAGATGACAGAAGACATGCTGACATACATCTTCACTCAGCTCCATCTCTTTTGGCCATTAACATTAGTAAATTGCAATAAAGAAGGGAAATGTTCTCTTTTCATGATGCTGCTGTCAAAGTGCAAATCTTTTCCCTTCTCCCTACCTAGTTGTAATTTTTCTCTCAGGGGTGAGAGAAGAATGTGCTGCCCATTGAAGAATCTGGTGGCAGTTTATCAGCATAGTCTCACAATTAAATATTCAGCACCAAGTGAAAGCACATTAAGGCCATTCTGCATTTGTTCACTCTCTGGGGTGCTCTTCAATTCCATGTGAGCTTGCTGTATGTCTCCATGGAAGGTTTCACTCCCACTTTTGAACCAATCTTCTAATTACTGCAGAATCATATCAAGGCCTGTGAGTTCCTCATTAAAGAGATGGAGAGTTCTTCTCCAGATAATGAGCCTCTGAGTGAGTCATCTGCAACACCATTAATGGAAAAAAATGGCTTTCTTTTACAGAAATAATTGGGAACATTGGCCATGTGATAGAGTTCCATCCCATAATTATTTTGCCACGTATAATGTATGTCCTTTGTTTCCTATTCTGCTTGTGGAAGTATAGAGTCCTGTATTCTATGGAAGGTGTTTCAGGGAGCCCCTCATTTATATTGAACAAATGGGTTGTTTTATCCTGAGCCTAATTTGTTTTCCTCAATGGGATACCTACTTAATATTGCTTAACTCTGTGAAATCCTTACTTGATTTGCACAGGAGGAATTTCTTCTGGATTTATAACAAAGGTCACAACTCACAGCTACAGCTCCCTTGACAGAACTCCAGCAAAACCATTTCTGCTTGGAGAAGTCAGACTTCTCCAGCCTGCCCACTGCTTTTTATTCAGTTGCTCTGCCCAAGATGTTGTAATTCCAAATTGCTGAGTGTTGTTTTCTGCCTGCATTCACTAATTCTTTTGTTTTAAAATGAAGTCACTTGTACAAGGCTAAGTCTTGCCCTTACTGGCATAAATGTCCATCAGAAAATTACATTTCTGTAGAAAGAAGAGGTTTTTTTCTGTAGGTACCCCAAAATTGGGGAAAGAATAACACATGTAATCTGTGATGGTGGAGTCTTCATCCCTGGAGGTGTTTAAGAAACATATAGATGTCCTACTTAGGGCCATGGTTTAGTGGTATGGGGGTGATAAGTTGATGGTGGGACTTGATGATCTTAGAGGTTTCTTCCAACCTTAATGATTCTGTGATTCTGTGTTCTATTTTATGTTGCTTTACTTCAGTTGTTTGGTTGCTGAATGTAGGTTTAATCATATCCTACCAAAATCAGTAAAGAAGGTGAACAACTGGAGAATGATGCTTACCAATATTGAACAAGTTTAACAAAACAAGCTAAGATCTTCTAACTATCAGTAAGAAAGATCAAGCTGTGATCCCAACACCAGAAGGGCAACACAGCTAAAAGAACTGCTGATGAACATGGCAAGCAGCTGGGCACTGATGGGTTTGTGTTCAAGCCTGGCCTTACAAGGATCACAAAATTGGAAAAGTCTTCTTTAAAATGGCACAAAACGCCTCAAGTATATTCCTACAACACTTATTGAAAGTTAGAAACTTCAGTGAAAAACATCACATTGTATTTGTTCATTAAAATTGTTCTAAAAGTGTTTTTATTCTATATAATGTTATTTTTATCAGCTGTATCCTGAAGAGTCACATGTGCCTATGTAGAAGTTTCTTTTCTGAAGTAATTGAACTGTTATAATTTAGGAAGAAGAAACTAAACCAACACAAAACAAACAAAAACTAGAAGTGTGGGCTTGTTCTTTTGGGTTTTTTTAAATCTGTATTTGAGGTGTCACCTTGAGGCAAGCCTGGCATCAATGTGTTTTTCATCCTCCTAGCTGGGGCCCATTTCCATGACCTAAAAACAGGTTTTGAAAGCCAAAAAGCAGGGGAAACCTTCCTTTAAGTTCATGTTATTTTAGCATGTGCCTTGCAGAAATGAAGAAGTCAGGAAAAAAATTCTAGTCCAATCCTCCAGCCAGGCCCCTTCAATGGCTTTTGTTTGCATACTTTGGCTTTATGAGAGTAGGCTTTAAAAGAAGATTTAGAGAACAAAAGCAAGCTGAGCTGCAGTGAAGCAAGATACCGAGGGCTGGGGTTGATGTTGCTTGTGCAATGCATGGAGCTCTCAGGATAGTTAAGTGTTGTTGATGGATCTGTCAGAGATAGCACTTCTTGGCTATTTGAGTAGTCAGAGAAGGCTAGAAGTGTTGAAACTGGAACATTGCTGTGTTTCTGCTCTGGTGTTAGAGGTGTGCATCATGTGCAAGGAAGAAAATCCAAAGTCTTTGGAATTAATGAGCTTACTCCCATGTGATGTTGTAACTATCTGGAATAAATGTAGAAGACTTCTTAGGATAAATATTGATCATTTAGTTCTGTTTGTGAGGGCTGACCACAAGCCAAACGACATAAAAGCAGTGGAACAGGAGGTAGAGCTGACATGAGGATTGACAGGTCAGGCTGCAAGAATTAAAATGGCCATTTTAAAGAAGAACAAAACACATTTATTTCTGGTTACATGATTACATGGCTACATGGTTACATGTAAGGTTTTCAGTACAAATTGTACATGTACACTGGTATAGAAAGATACAACAGATAGATATCAATTTCCCCTTACAGCTTATGGTATCAATATCCCTTGCCTCAATTAGGGACATTGCTGCTAAAATGGGAGCACACTTAGGCTCTTCTAATCTCCAGAAGAGTAATTCCATCCTTCTCTACCATCACATACAGCACTAGCCTTTTGGGAGGTCCCTTGTCCTTGTCCTTCTGAACACACTGAGCTGAATAAAGGTTAAAAAGAAATAATCTTCTAGTATTACCTTTGGGCAGAGATTAGAAACAGTCCTGGGGATTTAGACACCACCTTTCATTTGCCTGCTAGCAGAGAAAGCATCCACAGATCTCATCTTTTCTATGAGTATAATTACATCCTTAGCATCTTCTTGACTCAAGTTCTAAATGTTGTTCAGGCAGAGATAGTCAAAATAACCTGAATGTTTTCAGGTTGCTGAGAACTGGAAAGAAAGAAGACACTAAGACTCATCACTAAGGTAACTACCAAACATGTATTTGCACACAGACAGTTTATATTACACAAGCCACACACAGCAAAAATTCTGTCCCACCGAGCAGCGGGACAGCACTAAGGCTGGATGGATTCCTGACCCTTCCCAAATCTAGAACTGCTTAGCACCTTCTTGTGCAATAATGCCCTAAGAGCTCAGCTTAGTGTTCCAAATGCCTTTGTGGGTAGAAAATCTGTGGCTGTTTCCCCAATCTAAAATCATAGACTTATTAGGGTTGGCAAAGACCTCTGAGATCACCCAGTCCAACCATCCACCCAACACTCCCATGTTTAGCTCTCCACTAAACCATGGCCCCAAGCACCACAGCTACATATGTTTTGAACTCTTCCAGAGATGGTGATTCCTCCACCTCCCTTGGCAGCCTGGGCCAATGCCTGAGAACCCTCTCAGGGAAGAAATTCTTCCTAATATCTAATCTAAACCTCCCCAGGCATAACTTGAAGCCATTTCTTCTTGTCCTGTCATTTATTAGTTGGGAGAAGAGGCCAAGCCCCACCTTACTACCACCTCCTTTCTGGTAGCTATAGAGTGTGAGAAGGTCCCCCTGAGTCTCCTCTTCATGACAGAGAAGCTTTTACTACTGTAGCAATATTTCACCAGGGCAAGTAATTTGTTTTGGTGGCTTCCTTAGGTCTACATTGGCATGACAAATGTTCTGCTGTAAAATGGCAATCTCCTACTCTGTTTGGTTTTTGTTTGTTTTAAGAAAGGATTCAATTTAAATTTGAATCTCTTCACCAACTGGTGTGATGACAAATATTTCACTTGCTTTAATTGTGCTGGAAATAAAAATCTAAGTGAATAGTTAAGAAGCTGAGTTAGTCCTAGGTAAAAATACTATGTGAGGATTATATTTTGGTGCTGTTTCCATGTTCCTGGCTTCACTTTCCTTTTAACTATAAAATTGCTTTCAAGGGTAAATATTTTACTGTATCAATCACTGAAAAATCTTTTCTTGCAGAAGTCCTAAACCAGCCCTGGCCAGCAGCCCTTGGACATGACAAGTTCTTCCTTCAAAGAACAGGACTGAGGACCATGTCCTATCTACACAGAGGTAAGACCTGAGTTCTGAGAGAGTTTCTCTTACTGTTTTCCAGAGGTCTTCTCTGATAATTCCTCCAAGGATCATGTAGTTTTACTCTAGAATAACCTGATGCCCACTGAAGCCTCCCAATAACAAGGTCTATTGAAGCTAAGGTGCAGATCCTAGGAAGCTTTTACTTTTTTATTTCTTCTTTAAATAACAAGTTTATTCCCATTTTATTATGGTAGATAACAATCTGTAGTTCATTGCATAAGGAACTTTGATAGCTAATAAACATTCTGAATGACAGATTAAGCATTCTGCTTAATACCCTAATAGTAATAATATGTCTCCCTCCAGTAATGGGCAAAAATGTCTACCTTGCAACTCCAGAGCAGAGATGGTAATAATTCAATGACAGGTGTAGTTTGGTCTGACTGGAACTAACAACTCTCAGGAGCAGAGAACCTATTTATCTTTATTGCTTCATCTTGAGCCCTACAAACTTGATCTATGGTTCTGTCAGGGAAAGCTCAGTGTCACCTCCTGATAGCAGCAAACACTTCAGCTAAGGAGATGGTCTTGTTTTGCATTTTGATTCAGACTGTGTTTCTGTTGGTTATGGATCACTAACCCAACAAGGTCTGACAGCAGGACAGAGTTTCTTGTAGTGAGCTGAGAATCTGCTCCTGCTGGCATTTCTCTCAGCATTGGAAGCTTTGTCTGTGATTGTCTGCATAATGTCTTTGAATTTACTGTACCTCAGGAGGTGTAAATCCCTTTCCTACTGCAGGAAATCCTGATTATACTTCTCTGCACCTATTTAAACCTCAGCTCATCTTCCTGCATGTCACTCATTAGAACTGTAGACATAGCTCTAGATGGACTGGATGATCTCAGAGGACTTTTCCAACTGTAATGATGCTAGGATTCCATAATTCGATGGTTCCATGATTCTCTGCCTATCACAGACAATCAGAGGTCAGGTCTTTGCAGATTTGTCTCTTCTCTGTGATATAAAAATGGAGACTTGAGTCTTAAATTCTTTGGTGCTTCTAATACATCCACCAGTGTGCTTCACAGATGTATGCAAGGGCCCTGTTTGCAGCAAAGTTCATCATTTGGGCTAGTCCTACCACCAACAGAATGGTTATTACTCAGAAATTATTACCTTAAGGAAAACACATGCACTCTCTCAAACTGCTGGGGTCTGGTTTACTGCATGCTCTAGTTTGGCCTGGGTGTGTCTAGAATTAGTCTCTGGCTAAGCCATTAAGTTATGCTAGTGCAGCCCAGGCTGTAACCCTTTAGCATCTGGATCTTTCAGCCAGTTGGATTTAGGTCTGAGGAAAGCCTTCTGCCTGCAGTTACCTTGATGGGATGGCTGTGATGTTTGCTTTTAGGGTCACTGCTGAGCTCATCCTTTCACTAAGGCTCCAGAAATAGAATCCAGTTTGGGATTGAGTCTGTGAGATCCAGAGGTTGGTCTGAAGCCCCTGCAAATGATGGAGAGAACTACAGAAACACCATGTTGTATTATCTGATAGACAGTGGAGACAAAAGGGGGAAAATGCAGTTAATTCAAGGCCAATTGCTATGAGAACAAACAGCCTCTCTGTGTTTTCAAGTCATAGTCCCTCTGTAACTATTTTCCCCTGAGTCAGTTTGTTTGCATTTTGGAGCTGGCTATATAAACAGTCATTCATTATAATAGTATTTACTTGCTAGGGAGGAATATAGCCAGCTTAAACACTGCATGTCTATATTCTTTTCAAAAAAATATTGTTTCTTTTTGTTTTCTAATTTAGTTTTGCTGGGCAAAGCTAATTTCAAAACACAAATCAGGTGCCAGGAAAGAAAACACCTCAAATTCTGTGCTTGGAAAATGTATGACTTGATTATTAGCTCCCATAACATTAGCAACTTATAGTTTTCGGTCTGGCTTCTCAGAAAAACAATTGCTCTTGATAGCTAACATACTCAGCTAAAATAGAGATATGGGAATATTGCTACCTTTGTACAAAACCTGAAAAGCTTCATTCAGAGAACTTAAATACTCAAAATCAGTGACGATCTCTTAGATTTTTGTCAGCTTCTTATTTGAAATGTCAAGTTGTGAATCTGAAAAACCAAACTGGAACATGGTTTTGGTTATTGTGTCTTACTGTTTCTTCCAAAAAGGAAAGGGAAAACAGAGTGTCTTGAATATCAGTTTAAATAGGAAAAAGAAAGGTTATATACATTCCTATCCTGGTTACCTTTCTTAACTTTGCACCACAGCTAAGAAGTATTGCTTGAATTGGTCAAAAAAATAAACAAATTGGTTGCAGATTGCAGTTTTCTTCCTTAAGATCATTTCCAGGTTAACCTTTGCATTCCAAAGTCAATATTTTGACTTAAATGTTTCTTTAATTGTTTTCATCTAGGCTTCTATTTCAAATACCTTTCTTATGTTCCAGCTACACGAATAAGCACATTTTTTCTTGCTTAAACCTAACATTTGCTAGCAGATTAGGCATGTAGGAATGTGAAAACTCCTACATTGTCAGTAAACATCTCATCCATATGTTCCTAAAGCTGTGATAACAGTGGCAAAGTATAGCAATGATGTTTTATTCATTCTAGAGCAGGTTAGAACAGGCAGAAGAGAAAGCCACAGCAGGTCTGAGGGATTCAGCAGGATCTTCATGCCAACAGGCTGTCTAAATTTAGGGTGTGTATCAGAACTATGAGCTTCATCTCCAGCCATATAAACTCCAAAGAGTTGTGTTCCTCCAGAGACCAAGTCTCAGCTCCTGAGAAGGAGCCTGTGCTGCTTTGAGGACTACAGAAAGGGCTTGCATTTAGCTATCTGATAGGCAGTGTGCAGGTTAAGGCTTGGATTAGCAATGGTGGCACATCTGAGGAAGATCTCCATCCAAGTTTAAGAGCTTTTTGACATTTTAGGACAAAAGGAGAGTAGAAATTTCTCTGCTAGACCCAAATGAAATAATATATATCCTAAGATACATTTCCTTTCTATGATATATCCTAGAATTACATTTCCTTTCTACACCACTCTGATCTCTCCTAGACCTATCAGCCGTTCTTCTCTGAAATTGTTTCTGTTGGAGAATATCCCAATTTACAGCACAGATTCTTGTTAGCATCACCCTGAATTTGTCTTCTTGAATTACTCTCTTTTTTTTTTTTTTCATTATGGCATTAAGACATTTAGCAACACAAAGGAACAAATTCCATGAATGAAGGAACGAGTGAAACTTGGCTACAGGAATTTCTCTGCCTTATGGGTTGATTCTCTGGTGTCTTATTAGGCTTTCATCAAGGCTAGTAATTGTGCCTGCCTTCTTCTATTCAGCTGCTGCTTTCCACAATGCTGATACTGACTCTTGAGCTTCTAAACCCCTAACCTTCCCTCAAATAGGACTCAACCTGATCACTTAAATCCAAGTAGGCTCATCCAAAAATACATTAGGTAGACTAGGAGTTTGATTTTATTAGGAAAATTAATTGAAATAGGACAAGCAGGCAGTGCTAGGAGCTCCTTTGAACTATAAGAACTGGAGAGAGTTTGAATATATTAAGCAATCCATTAAGTTTCTCCCTGCATTACTACTGAGGCCTTCCTCAAAGCTAGTTTAAAATGCCTGAATGTATAGATCTTCCATTACTTCCCTTGATATACTGATCCCTGACATCATATATCTCACTGATAGGAATTTATTCCATCTTAATTTCATCCAATTATTCATAGTTATATTCCCTTGTGCCACCATAAATAATTTCTCTTCATCCTTGGAGTGAATTCTCATCCCCTCAGAAAGGATCAGAGTTTTGCTGTTGTGAGGCCAGGATTTCACCCTTGGCTTTGCATGCTTGAGCTACTTTAGGATGTGATAGTAAGTTATCATTTATATAGGCCATAAATATATATCTGGTTTAATCAGTCATTGGAGAGGGTGTAAAAGAGAGATGAAGGTTGAATTATGAAGTCAGAGGACCTCATTGGGAAAGCAAAAGCATTAATCCAATCAACTGTCATACATGATAAAACAGGTTAGGAAAGAAAGACCACCTGGCAGGGAGAGGCTGAGGAAAATGCTGAATGGTGATGGAAAAATAGACATATCCCACCGGAATGAACTCTGAGAGCATGAAATCCTTCCCTGTGGTGAAATGTCTTTGTCCTTTTATATGAAGCTTTCAGAGCAGGGGGGAAAGAAAAGGAAATATTGGGGGAAAGGGAAGGGAAGGGAAGGGAACACTTGACTATGGTTCCATCATCTTTTCCTTCTCTCTTCTTCCTACCCCAACATTCAGAAGCAGTAGGTATTGCTACAGCATAGGAAAACACAGCATTGTAAAATGAAGTGGGAAATAGAGTTTGGAAAGAAAAAAAAAAAAGCTAGGATTGATTTCTTTTATATGTTTTTGTCATTTTTGTTTTTTGGATTTCTCTGGTGGCATTTCTAGTATTGTTCACTTTTATCACAGAGTTGGATTCACTTGACTAGCCTTCTGCTGTTGCACAGGTAGGTAAGATCTAGGTAGAGCAACATTATATTGAATAATGAAAGCCATGGTGTCCTGGTTTGAGTTAGAATAGAACTACTTATGTTCAGGGATTTTACTGTCTAGCTAGAGCTCCTCTAAGTCACTGCTATATGTTGTGTACTACATGGGGTAGACCTGGCCATGATGATGATGATGACATAGGGTAGAAGGAGTGAAGTAAAAGGCTGCATCTGCAGACAGGAGCAGAAAATTCAGGTGACCCTAAACTGTCCACCAAGGCATCCAGTCCATACATGTCATAGTCAGTATGAATTGAGGGTCAGTAGCTGAAACTTTGACACCAAGCTTGGGCCTTGGGGTCTCTTACATAAAGCTTAAGACCCAAGCAAGGCAGGTGCAGGACTGAGCTATTTAGCACCTAATTAACAGCAAATACAAAAAGAAGAGGTTTGAGTCTTCCCCTTCCTGAATGTTGAGCACCTGAGCCATCTGGGCTGGTGGACTGGGAACTCTCTTGGTGAGGATCAGCAGCTCAGCTCTGCTGCTGCAGGATTCTGTCTGTTCTGCCTTTGATCTCCATTCAAGAGTTCCTGAATCCAGTTCCAGACTTGAGTTCCAGGCTCCAGCCCCTGAGTCTGATTCCCATCTGCTGGTGAGTCCTCCTGCTACAGCATCAGTGGTGAGGGGGTTGCTGTCAAGTGGTGTTTGGGTTTGGTATTAGTATTAACTCTGTATATTTTTTATATATTTCATTTTATTATTATTTTCATTTAAGATAATTTGATTTTTCACTTGCAGTCTCTCTGTTAATTCTCTTTTTCCTTCCTGGAGTGTGGGGAATGGGAATAATAGAGAGCATCTGTCTCTGGATTGGTGGTTTAGCCCAGCCCTAACCCTTGACACATGGTGATTAGGTAGTGCATTAACACTAAGCATTTCAAGAACTTTCAGTTTATTGGTAAGAACAGAACTAAGACTTTACATAAAACAGGTTCTAGAGACCTAGAGGGGTACTGAAAGAATCAGTTCCAGAATATGAAAGGCAAGAAATGCCTAAATGACACAGTGAAAAGAAGCCAACAGGAATGGGACTCAGAGAAGGGCTCTTGAGGTATGAGTCTGCAGCGTGTTGTACCTTTCAGAGGATGCAGTATTTTTCCATAGGACCCATTTGTTTTAAGCCTTCATGCTCACCCCTTTAGTGTGGGATGCAGTGAGTAGATCTGTTGCATAGTGTTAGTATGTCCAGTTAAGCAGTTCTTGGTTTAACACTTACTTCAGAGAGGTGTAAAGAGGTAGCCTCTGGGTTAAGCTTCTGCAAAGCCCTCTTGCTGATGTTATAGACATGCAAAATACTATATTCTTTTCAAGCCTGTTAGCACTGGAGAAGCCAGAGGGATGAATACAGTTTTGTTTGGTGTAATTTTCAGTGGAAAAGCAACTGAAGCTGAAAATAAAACACAGTTCCTGGATAGTCAGCCTACTGTATACAGAGGATGGGGAGACTAAATGAAATCCATTCACAGGAGGTTCAAGTTGGCCACAGGAGCAAGCTGACATTGGAACATTACTAGAGAGCTCATGTTGTTGGGAGTTTATTGACAGCCTCATGAATAGCAGAAATAAACAGAGCACAGCATTTTAATTTTAGGGTCTATTTGTACCCTCCTGTGCTAAAGACCCCAGTGACGTCTGTCCCAAGTACCTGGCACCACCTCTGTTTGGGGATTTTGGGGTTGTTTTTAATGGGTGTTGATAAAAGATGATTCAGCACTGAGGAGGTGCACTGTACAGCATCTGTGTTGACTTCCTCTGAGTAATCAATAAGCAGTGGTTTCAAGGGCTGATATAATCTTATTTTTTACCTCCTTTCATTGCATTTGAAATGATTCAGCTTGGAAGGCAAGAAGTCCTCTCCTGTGCTGACAATCTAAAGGAAGATTGGCTGCACAGCTCTGGTGAGAACTTCATGCACAGCTGAAGCATTTTGTGCTTATAAAACAGAGAGTGAGTGCTGAGGGCACCTAACCCATTCCAGGTGTATACCTGTAATCAGGCAATGGCATTTGGGTTTTTTCTTCCCCCTGGAAGTGCTGTTCTCCTTTGGATACTACAAGGAGTCAGGAGAAGGGCTTCAGAAGTGAGGGCCTGGCAGGATTCAAGAGCCAGATTCAAGTAAACCTTTACAAATGTTTGCACACTCCACATGTATTCAAACCTCGAATTTGAAATGAGTTTCTGAAGAAAAAGAAAATGATCAGAGGGTTGGAACTCCTCTGCTGTGAGGAGAGGCTGAGAGAGTTGGGGTTGTTCAGTCTGGAGGAGAGAAGGCTCCAGGGAGACTCTGTGACCTGTCAGTACTTAAAGGAGCCTATCGGAAAGATGGAGACAGACTTTTTAGCAAGGTCTGATGTGGTGGGATAAGGGGTGATGGCTTTAAACTAAAGGAGGGAGACATAGACTGGATATAAGGAAGACATTTTGCACAGTGAGGGTGACGAGACACTGCCTCAAGTTGCCCAGAGAAGTGGTAGATGTCCCATCCCTGCAACCATTCTAGGTGAGCTTTTCTGGGGTTCTGAGTAACCTGTTCTAGTTATAGATGTCCCTGCTCACAGCAGAGAGGCTGGACTAGATGACCTCTGAATGTCCCATCCAACTCTAACCTTTCTATGAGTCTATGGTTTCTATGGTTGTTCTTGGATGCCTGACTAGACACATCAGTAGATAAGCTTCCACGGGGGCAACAAGTGATGCTTCCAGTCACTCATTCACCAACTCTATCCTTCTCCATCACAAAGCCTAGTCTCAGAGGGCAGACCTCCATGCCTCAAAGAAAATCTGTGTCACCATACACCCACAATGAGTGCCCTTGACTTGGCCCATACTGCACCAGTTGGGATGCGTTTCTTTGCTTGAGAAGAGGTGAATCTTACCTTAAAGTAAATTTTTTGGGTAGTAGACCTAAGCTACTTGGTTTAATTGTTTGTTTTTAACTGAAAGGAGAGCTAAGAATACATATAAGCAGTTTATAAGTGTAAATAAGCAGTGCATAGCTAGCAGGAGCCAGGACTAATTATGTTCACAAACTGGTGGTAATGACAGGAGCAAAATTTCTCTTCCATGATGAATTCTTAGTGTTATGAACTCAGAAGTAAAATAAGCAACTGCTGGCCAGAGGAATGACCTGGAGCCAAAGTGACCTATTTTTGACTGTGGGAACTACATGAACTTCTGAGAGAAGCTGTGTTTCACTTTGTTGTTGTGATTCTGATGGGAGAGCATTTACCCAGATAGAAAAGAAAGGAGCACAATATCTGCAGAAAGAATCAAATCTTATTCCTCTATACAATGCCCTTTCTGCCATAGACTGTCTGAAAATAGCAACTTGCTGTTCCACAGTTGCCTCCTCCTCCAAGTATGAGAGAATATCTTCTATGTATTGTGTCAAATCTAATAGGAGAAGAATATTTTTGTATTTAGTATTTTTAGTCTGAAATGGCCACATTAAAGTTGTCCAGCATGAAAAATTTCCTCTCTACAATTTGTGCAGAGATTTGCCAGTAAAAGAATATGATCAGACTAGATAAAGGTAATAAACTTTCTCAGAATAAATAGAGACTAAATTATTTTGAAGAAGGGAGGTGCTAAATTCTTGCTTTAGATAAGACATCTATCAAGGCCCAGGCAGGACAGTGTTTGTTTATAAATATTCAGCTATATCCAAACCTCCATTTTCCCCAAATTAATTATTTACTCTCTCACATACTGAGCATATATTTCTGCTCATTTGTTTAGTGTAATTTCCTTCATTGATTCAACTACCCTTCACACTTGTTGGGTAAGAATTCCCCCACCAGGGACTGATCACTCATTCAGGATTTCTGAGATCATTCAGATTAAAGCTGTGTTCATTAATTGTAATTATTCTCCTATGTCACATGCTATTTTGCCTGAATGAGTGCATTTAGTGATCACAATCTGAACAAAAGGCTTAAAGAATTGGAGTTTCCCATTCATTGAATGAGCAGTTAGAGAGAAGAACTGCATCCTGAGGACTATCCCCAAGGTCCATGTGGGAGGAGGCAGATCTGTTTCATTCAGATCTCATTGTAATGTCCATGGGCCTTGATACAGACTGAAGAACATCATTTTTTTTCTGAACAAGGTCAAATTTCTCACTGAAGCAAAGCAAATAACTGTATAAGTCTGGTCTAAAATCTATCATAATTGTCAAGGTTCTAAAACAATTTAGTTTCCTAATTTCCTGTCTTTTAATTGCTTAATTTTCAAGCTTCAGTTCTGAATTGCATATGCTCAACCTCATCCTTTTCAAGGCACTTTTAGGATATTGGTCCTATTGGCAGGTGGTCTTTGGGCAGTGTTGAGCAGAGAAAAGAAAATATTCCAATTTCTTCTCTTTCATTGCTAATAAACTGGAGACATCTGAACCTTTCCTTTTGCAGAGCAGTTTTCAAGCTTATGGCTAAAATATCCTTTGTATTAGTAACAATTTAATCCTTAACACACACTGAACATTCACTGCAGACATGATTTTAACTAACAAAGAACCAGAAAAATTCTTGAATTAAATTGTGTTGTCTTCCCCAAAATCAACTGCTCAACCTCTCCAGGAGAAGAGATTCCAACCCAGGGTATGTTGGGTTGGTTAGTTGTTGCAACACAGAAAGTGATAATGAAGCAGATTACTTCTATTTTACAGTTCTTCCAGGATACTCTTTCTCAAAGTATGGTCTGTGAACAACTTCTGCTTGTCCATAAGTCAGGAGGTTGTCTGGGAAATGGCAAAGAAATCACAGATTTACACTCAGGAGGGGAGAAAAACAACAACCAACCAACAGAACGATGGAAATAAAGAAGCAAACACTCAACATTTAACTTCATTTTTAGCTGTAGAAACTCTGCAATAGAAAGTATGTGGGGTTTTCTGGAAAGGTTAGACTATTTTTCAAAAAAGAAGGTTTAAATAAAACCCTGAAAGGCACTGAAGTGTCCCAATCATTCAAACTTTTCCCTAGACTAAATCACTGGAACTGCTGCAGTTACTCAGTTACCTTACAGAAGTCCTTTTCTCCCTTGCAAAGCTCTCATCATAATGATTCTGAGAAGACATTCCTTCACAGAGTTCCTTGAATTTTACTGTAATACTTCAGCTTTCCAAGAGCTCTGAGAGTTATCTGTTTTATAGCTAGTAAGATTTTGTAACTCTCTTGTAATTCTATTTACATATAGATGTGGTACTTAATGACATGGTTTAGCAGCATGGTGGTGATAGGTAGATGGTTGGACTTGATCTTAGAAGTCTCTTCCAACCTTAATGATTCTGTGATTCTATTTCCAGAAAAATTCAATTAAATATTTTCACTAATTAAAGCAAGAGCAAAACTCAGCTTCTCTGTTCTATGGTGTCCTCTGTTTTTCCAACAGCTCTAATGACTATACCCAGTAAAAACTTGATGAACAAGGTGTTAAGATATTGGCCTGAGGTCTAGATGTGTGGGCTTCTGTCATTTCTATGCTTTTTCTTCTGGAACTCTGGTTGTTTATCACTTTTCAGATCCCAAGTTTTAACACTGTTTTTCTGTCTTTTAAGTTCCATTTCTTTTTTGTCTGCTCAAAGAAGGCAAAAATTGTAAGTTAGGACATAAAACAACCAAGTATTTTCTAAAGATCAGTGGTCAATCATAGACAGAAAAGTTTAATGTTGATGTGACATTTTGGAGCATAACAGAGGAGGTTTCCAGTGCTTTTCTTCCTAAGGAAAGGTAATAGTCTTTCAGCACAACACTAAACCCATCCTCTTCAAGCCTTCTTTTCGAGTGCTTTGGAGGCACAACCTTTCAGCTTCTAAACTAAGTGGGTTGCAAACCATAGCCTAGAGTCCCTGGGGACATTCCTTGGACCACAAGTAGTCCACAAAAGTTAAGTAAGAAATAGAGACCTACTGACAGCTTAGATTCACTATCCCCAGACCTGCTTCCCTGGGGTGGGGAAATCAAGGGTGTACTGCTTGTAAAGATAAAAATCCACATCTAGGCAATTGTTTGTAAACAAACCTGTGACATGAAGAGTTTGTTTCTTGTTTAGTTTACAGCATATTCATGGATCTGTCATTATTTAAAGCACATATTAGAAAACCCGAAACAGACTGTGAAGGAAAAATCCATGAAACTTTTGGTTGGAAGTGGAATAATAAGCCTCACAGGTCAGTGCTTGTAATCCTGATCTATGGCAGTAATGAGTTCTAAGACAGTCTTTGGAGAACAACTTAAGTGCAAAGCGCTCAAGGGCATTTGAGGAACAGTGGATGCATCAATGAAAGGTTGGATCTGGAAGACAGAATCCATCTCCAGGAATTAATCTGCATATAGCTTCCTAAATTAAAGCCATATGACACCAATTCTAAATTGCAAAAAGGCAATTAGTCTCATTTTGATAGCTAGTGCTGTGAAGAACTCCAGGGCCTACTCTCTGTACTTCAGTAGTTATGATGCCTCCAGAAACTCAGTGTTCACAGCTGCCTGAATCTTAATCACAGATGACTTACTTTTTTGTCATCCCTTGGCATGTTAGCACAGAGACAAATCAATTTAGTCTGAATCAGTGTAGTCTGAACAATGGAGTGGCTGGAGAACTCCTCACAGCAAGAAATATTCCATTTCATTCCTGCCTGAAGATAACTCAGATGGGCTCTTCTGTCTGCCAAGCAAGACAATTCCATTGTTCAAGACTTAACAGGCATTGTGGTCAAGGACATGAAAACTCTTTTTGTTTCCAGCAATGTTAGAGCACATCCTTCTGAATCATAAATCTTGAGAGCTATTTCGTATTAGGTCTTGTCAATTTGCCATCACAGTCTTGTCACATCTCTTCACTCCTGTTGTCACAAACCATGAAGCTGTATTTTGGTGTTTCTGTACAAAACAAAGAACACAGATTAAGCTATCTTGAATTAAAAAAGCCCCTACATTTTCTTTATAATCATTTAGGGAGCTTAGGGCCTGCTTAATATTCTTCCCTTCTAATTTTGTCCTTTCACCTACTTCCAAAAGGAACCATAGTTAGATACGCCACTATGTGCCTCATCCTTATCCACATTTCTATCACAATTTTACTTACAATAATAAATAAAATACATATTTATTGCATTTTTTCTGAAAAAAGCATGAGTTTGTTTATAAAATACATGGCAGTCATCCATTTATTAACAATAACTTCAAGGCTTAGACTATCATCTAAATGTTCCTATCCTGGTTTCTCTTTAATAGTTTATTCAAAGTCAAGGGATGAAATTAAATTACTTTAGAGTAATTTAAACCAGTGTGAAAATCAAATTGTTTCCTGATGTTTAGATCTTGCTGAAAACATATAGTAAATTTTCCTTTTTCTTTTTGGAAAGCGATGGACTAAAGTTTCCTTAGAAATCTCAGTGTGCCACTTCAACTCCATTCCACAGGGTTTTTTTTACTCAAAGTTTACCTCATCTTTGAAGGAAGATTCTCCTAAGAAAAGGCTCAAATGATTATACAGGTCTCTGAAATACATTTTGATTTCAAGACAGTCTGATCAAGGGGAGCTTTGTAGTGCAATATTCAGCGTAGTGGTTGAAAGCATCAAGGACTTTACCAGAGTAACAGTTTTTTCTGTTGAAAAAGAAATAATAATGATTTTTTCACTCTCATAAAACAGATCTTTTAACCACAGATTTCCAAACAGCAGATCTATTCCTCTGTCCACAGTGGCACTTCATGTGGTGAGATGTCCCATCTATTTATGGCAAGGAGAGGATGTTCTATCAGTAGGACACCATGATTCAGAGAATAGGGAATTCCTCTGCATGGAACACAAAGGAATAGAAACATAACTGGGAATCTGCATCTTTTCCAAACAAACATGAAAAAGAAAGGTCTTGGCTCCAATTATGATTTGGGTGGCAATTCTGGCCTGTTAAGCTCACAATGTGGACTCATGAAGAAAAAAAAAGTGTGTATGTGAGATGAAGGCAGAGGCTTCCTCTGGTTTTTAGTGGAAGTGCAGCAAGTAAAACATCTAAAATATGGAAGGTGTCTTCCTGCCTACACTTCATACTACCATCCCATTCGAGAGCTGATGTTGATATCCAAATTCTCATTTTTCTAAGGTTTCTGAGATATTTTTAAGTGTGATCTGCTCTTTCTGTTTCCCCCTGTTGGAGCTACTGGAATTTTAAGTGTCTGGTGTTTATGATTTCTTGGCCTGTTTCCAAAATGCTGCTGGCTTGAAACCAAATAACTTGACCTAAAAATATTACATTCTTTGGAGTTCAGTCAGCAGCATTGACTGTTCATAGCCTCAGAAGGTTTGTTCATTGAAAGCTAGATGCCAAAATAGCCACAATTCAGCCTGAAATCACAGAAGCAGATAGAAACTTTAACAAGACAGAAAAGAGAACTTAACAGTTACCTAATTCTGTATTATTATTATTAACTAGGCACTGCTCAAAACAAAAAATACAAATCAGAACTTAAACTCTACAGCTAATCCTTTATTCTTAACTGCACTGCTCAAAATGAAAAAGCTGAAATGGGCAAGAAAATTCTTAACCTATAAAGGCATGATGGAAAAAAAAGAGGAAAGGCCTTCCAACCTTCTAAAAATTCACCATTTGGTGGTTTTTCCATGGCTTAAATGACAACTTGAAATGCTGATGTGATGGGCTTCAGACAGGCATGGCAGAAGTAGCCCAAAAGTGAAGTAGCAAGAGGCTTTGCTTTGTGCCACTGCATGCTCTGCTCTGCCTTCCAAACTAACCTTAATTTCCCATACTTAGAACAGAAATAATGTTTAAAGGTTTATAAAGAAACCAGATATGGAAGAAGACAACCTAGGTACACAAAAATAGAATACAATCCATTTTTTGGCACCTTTAAGATTAAGCTTAAAGACATCAACTTCCTCTTCTGCTCATCACATTTACTTACAAAATGATCTCACTGGAAGCAGCTCCAACCCAGAGTTCAGCAGAAGATTTTTGCAAATATGCATAAAATAATTGAAGAACATCAAATTTGCCCTGTTTGGGACCCTAAAAATAAACAAAAAAATATTTTGAGTTCCCATGCAAACTTGCCAGCATAAACATGGATTGCCTCAGCCAGTTCCCTCTCTTCTCTTCTGAGACTTCATTCCCTGCAGCATGTGCTGCCTTTTGATACTTATTTACTCCATTGCACAAAAAACCTGTAAAATTATACTTTGTTTTGACTTTCTTTTCCAAAATTTTTGTCACCTAATTGTAAATCCATAGCTAAAGTATTTTTGGCTGCATCTGTCATATAATAAATCTCACCCCGACAGTGGTTGTGAAAACTCTGTTTTCAATTACTATTTATTTGATTTTGCTAAAAGTTGCTTGCTTTAATACAAATTCCCATAAAAAACTCAAAGTATTTTTTTGGCCATTATAATTTTATATTTTAATGCTTTTACCATCAGAGTTGAACTTGTTCTATGGAAATTACATTTAAACTGGTTTATGGTCACACAACTAAATTGGTTTATCTAAGCATGATGGCTAAGAAGTCAAATCCAGATTTAGTTAGTAAATGGATCAAAAGCTCCAGGGGATGCTGAGCGCTGTTGGACCAAGCCAAGAAGTGTTAGTTAGACATTTGGTAAATATTTAATATTTAAGCAATTTAAATTTTTTTGCTGCTAACAGAAAGATAAATATAAAACCACAATAGTAACGAGAGAAATCCTATTAAGTGCCATTCTAATTATCCTCTTAAAAAAAATAGTGATCTACTTTTGTATGTTATTACTATATTTTCCTAAGCATGTAAGTATGGCTTGGATAAGTAGAACTTCCCTCTTATTCCCTCCAAAGTCACTGAATTTTAAGGCCTTTATAAAGCAAACAAATTACTGCTAATTTTTGGCACAAATTATCCTCTCATTTAATTTCTTGGATTATAATCCATGAAATAAAGAATTCTAGAAATGAAGAATCAAGAAAGCAACCTTAAGCAGTTAGTTTAATCAATAATATTGCAAAATAGAGAAGATAAGACAAATAGCTTTTTACCTTTTTCAATTGTTTTAACTAATTGCACACAATAAGAAAATGTTTAGAGGATCCATAGTTTTTACCATTAAGACACAAATATATTTAGTACTTCATTCCTGATCTCATCACAACAGTGTGGTACTTTCTGAGCTAGAAATGACAATGCAATTAAGGAAGGTTAATTCCTAAATGAAGACCTCTCCAGTTAGTAGACTATGTGGGAAGAGAGATCCTAGGAATAAAGTGCCTGTTACTTTAAAACATGATCTTAAATATTCATTTCCTTTATTAAGGTATTTAAATTGGCCTCATTTTGCATGATGAATAACTGGCGGTTTATGTTTCTTCTCTGAATCTTGTCGAATTTTTGATCCTTGTTAAATGCCCATAAAAAGTAAGCATAAGTCAATTATTTACCACTTATTGATAAATTTTATTTGTTGATAAATTTATATATATGATAAATATATCTTTTTATGTATGGATATATTTATATATTACTAAATAATAATTAGGAAGCTTGCAGGCTATCAGAACTTCAGGAATGTCTGCATTTAGTGCCCTAGCATGAGAAAGCAATAGGACAGAAATCACAAATCCCAATGTTTATTGTTCCCAAAGCAGCTATAACCAATCCAAGATAAATCCTAGCTGCCTCAGGACATCTCACTTTAAATAAGTCATCATCTTGTTTATATATAGCACTTTATAGCTCTATAAACTCTACTTTCTGTTATGTATGGCTCAGATATATGCATCATATGCTAACTTAATGTTGATAACTTAATGTGGTTGATAGGTTTCTGTTTGAAGTTCTCAACTAATGGTGCATTAACATTATTATTTCCCCCAAATTTGCTTGCTCTTAAAAACTACAGGGGAGGATTGGAAATAAAATGGAGTGTGTGCAATATTAAAATGATTTTAAAAAAGGTAAATCCAGTAAGGTAAAAATAACCCTCCACCAAAAAACCAGCAGCTTGTTTGATTGCAAGTGGATCTAAATGTATAGAGTCATTTGTTTCACTGTGCAAGGTGAAATTTAGATGTGGTAATATGCCATTCTGCAAAATGCTTTCTTGAAATGGCTACAAATGGAAGTAAACAGGGGGAATTTCACCCCAAAGAATAACCTTTCCAGAAAGTTATAAAGTGCTCGAAAATTGGCCTTTGGGAAGAATGTACATGCTGAGCGGTAACAATAGGCAATAGTTCAGCTGAAGTTTCTGAGCTTGTGTCAGATCAGACAAGGGCTAAAAAGAAAGAAAACCATGTTTTGGGTGCTTTTTAAACAGTAAATTATTGATGTTTGAGGAAATGAATGAAAAGCAAATAGTTTTGAAGAAGTTATTTGAAATGGATTGAGGATCCAAGCAACCAAGTTGCAAACTTCTTGCGGAAATATTTCAGAATGAATAGAAAATGTTCCTTTCCAATGGTCAAGGTCTTTTCTTCACTGCACTGATCTTTCCAGAGCTGTCAATCCAGAATAAAAATATCCTAAAGTGGATCCTGAAGATCATGAAAAGTTTGTCTTCAATCTTATATCAAATGCATGTAGTTTTCTTTACAGCTCTCTCAGAGCTTTGGATCTCTACTAACGCACCTCTCGCACTTCAGATCTCTTCTGGAGGAAGCTCCATGCTGAAGCATTCAGGATTCAGAGCAAGAGTCATTTAGTTATCCTCTTCCTCCCCAGTTCTGCACACTCACCTGAATCTCTTTGCAGACTTAAAGCTTACTTCTCAACCAGGTGCAAACAGAGGCGGACATTCTGAACACAAATGGGTTTTAATGAAGAAAGAAAACCTAAGTAGAGCCAGAACCTCCTCAGATCATCTTTATTATATTTTAGGCTTCCTAGAAAATGACTTCCCCTTGCAGAATTCTGGGTAGCTCCATCAAAGAACTTTACATTCACCAAGTATTTTATGTCAATCCCAATGTTTTGAAACATTATTTTCCAGTGAAATGATTTCTAGATACACATCACTGTTCAATGCCCGATAAGCTTTTTGAGCTTCTCAGTAAGAAGTTACAAACTTCTTAATTAAAGGATGGGGGGAAGAAAAATGAAAGAAAAAATAAACAAAACACAACCAACAAACAAAACACAACCCAAACCAGGTTATACCACCCTAAGACAAACTTCAGCTTCCTATCAAAACTAGTAGATCCTATTCATGCCATGAACATTTTGAGTGAACAAAGCTATTCTAAAGACTTTATATTTACATTTTTGTTGTTTGTTTTTTTTAATAGATCTCCTCTGAAGCAGGATTCCTTCTCTGAAAGTCTGTAGGAGACAAAGTCATTCATGTTCTTCATAGCACTCAGTCAGCAAAGTACCTTGGAGTCAAGGTTGGTATCGTAAAAGATAAATACTTGCTGAAGTGGATTACAAAATTAAATGTTGTTATGCTCTTGCTTGAAGGCAAATATGTGCACAAAAGTGGCTGAACTGATAATTTTGTGGTTGCTCATTGTCTAGAATAATTGCTCTCTCAGAGTGTGAGATTCTTCTGTAACTCCCCTTTGCTTCTTTGAGAGTCTTTTATTAGCTTCAAGGAAAATGGGAAAGAACTTGGATAGCTGGGAGCAGAGTTAGATGCTGTCACTTTCCTCATCAACTGCCAATCAGTGTGTGCTGGAGCAGGGCTCTTCAGGAGGAGAGGAGGGGGAAAAGATGCTAAAACCTTTGTTCAGTCCATGCCTTGGATTTGATGAGAGGGCTCAAACTGTAATGCAGTCATATCCAGGCCTCACAGCTGTTTGCTCAACAGCCAGTGACAAGTTCAGATGGTGCAATGCTTCTAGGATGGACATTGCTACTCAAATGAGTTGCTAATTAGCTTTGGTTGGGGATCAAGCTACTCAGAGATGGTCTCTGCACCTTAGGGAATGTCTCTGCTTCAGCTCTCTGTTCTGATTGGAAAAGACCTCTAAGATCAAGTCCAACCATCTACCTAGCACCTACCATGCCCAATAAACCATGTCCCTAAGCACCACATCTCTTGGTTTTTTTCAACCCCCACAGGGATGGTTACTTCATTAAGGCTCACTCTAGAGCCTTTAGATGAGTGCATTTGTGTCCTGATGAACAGGAAAGTAGGGATGTGTGTATTTTGTCCTCTGAGTCTTCCTGAAGCAGAACTAGTGCTGAGAGGTTTAGGTTTTCCAGTGCCTTACAGAACCATAGGATGTCAGCTCTGTTTGACCTAATCACAGCAGAGAGTAAATCCACACAACTCATTTCAAGAGGTCCTTGTTCAGTTCCCATAAATATTCACTAGATGCTGAGGTGGGGGGGGAGGGGGAAATCAGAGCATTCCCATGGGCAGGAGGGAGACATTTGGGGCCAGGCAAAATATCATCTAGAGCTGACTCGGCATGCCTGCCCTGTGTCTGTAAACCCAAGTATCTACTAGGTTGTGTGAGACTGCTTGAAACAGTTGGGGTTGACATTATCCATGATTTTTCCTGTGCTTAGACTGAATTCTGGCTCTGCCTTCAGCCTGCATAACTCAGCTAAGTGCTGTTAGCTCTGCAAGGGTTGCCAAAAGAGCTCTCTCACTCAAAATTAATGACAGTAAAATTGCTTCGTGGTACAGCCTAGAGTTTCTCTCCCATCCCTGCAGCAAATCCACTTCTCTCCTGCTTTGTGTCCAGCAATCTTCATGCTGAAAGAGATATGCTCCATTGGATAACTTAGGAAAGAGTTATTTCACTAGTAGTCCATTTTTTGTTTAAATTCCACCAATTTAAAGAGACTCTTGTTTGCCTCCTGCATTACCATCTTGTGTTGTTGACCAGGAAATGAGCCTGGGAATGGGAAATCAGAGATGCTCTGTTGGAGAAGTTCATGGAGGTAACAGAGCATGAATCCTAATTAGATGTCCCTGGCCAATGAGTATTTTATGCTTGGGTTTGGAGAGTGCAGACTGTCAGCTGAAAATCTGGCTTCAGCTTTGTGATTAAAGACTGTGATTAAATATTGAGGTTAGTTTTTTCTGGGGTAATATTCTTTTACCAAAGTGGAAAATGAAGCCAAAGCTCCAGGGATAGAAGAGTTTCAGCTATCACAAAAGGCAGCTGGGACAATGAGCCATTACAGGGAGTTGCTGCTTTCACAGGACAGTAAATTTAGCAGATTTTGAGTTACTAAAGCTGTGTCGTTGAAGCCCACAAACCCTATTTGTTATGCCAAGGAAGAAATGTCCTTGTAGGAAGAAGTCAAGGGAGCTGTCAGTTGGGTGAAAAAAAGAGGTTGTCTGAAATCCAAAGAAACTCTAACTTAATCCTCAAAAAGATTCAGGAATGTCAAGCTGGAGACCACCCACATAGAAGACAAGGACTGCAAGATCAAGGCTTACCTTGGGTAGAGAAGCCTCTTGCAGTGACACCATTCCCATATCTGCTCCATTCCTTTGGCTCAAGTAAATTCTACCTTGCTTGAAGGAAGATCTTCCTGTGCCTTGGTGTACACAGATGTAGGGAGAGACATTGGGTCAAGCAGAGCACAGCACAGCACCCCAACAAGACAGGTGGGGATAAAACTGTTGAGAAAATGTCTGTCAAGAAGACAAAGGAACAAGGTCTGAAAAGACTAAGCTTACTCATGGAATTATAAAGCCTAAGACCCAAGCAAGGCAGGTGCAGGATTAAGCTATTTAGCTCCTAATGAATAGCAAATACAAAAAAGGAGAGGTTAAGGACCTGAGCTATCTGGGCTGGTGGACTGGGAACTCTCTTGGTGAGGATCAGCAGCTCAGCTCTGCTGCTGCAGGACTCTGTCTGTTCTGCCTTTGATCTCCATCCAAGAGTTCTTCACTCCAGTTCCAGGATCCAGCCCCTGAGTCTGATGCCCATCTGCTGGTGAGTCCTTCTGCTACAGCATCAGTGGTGAGGGTGAGGTAGTCACCATTGAGGGGGTGTCAGATGTGCTATTGGTTTTGTATTTATTTGTGTGTATTCCATGTGATTATTATTTTCATCCAAGTAGTTTTAGTTTTCATTTACAATCCCCAAATCTCTCTCTCTCTCTCTCTGTTAACTACATTTTTTCCTTCCTGGAGTGGGGAGAAAGGGGGTAATAGAGAATACCTGACTCTGGTTCAGTGATTGGCCTAGCCCTAACCTTGACATTTCCTAGCACACAAAATGCATCAGCAATATCATTACTGGGCTGAAGATGCCTTTGTTATCTCCCTTCCTTGTATGTGCTCATGGTACAGCAGGACTCCTTCTCTCCTCTCTGTGATTTCCTATGACCCTGTGGAGTCTGCCATCCCTCCAGCCCTGCTGTGCAGTGCAGTATCTCCACAGACATCCTCTCAAGGTTGCCTCTCTCTTTGTAGCTCCCAACCTTTGACTGGGAAGGAAGAGAGGCATTGATGCTCTTGCTGAGGCTCAAAGCAGCTGGGTTAGGTGGAGAGACACTCCCTCTGCTTCACAGTCACTAGACATGAGTGGTGAGAGGCAGAGTTGGGAAGCAACTTCAACTGTGCAGATGCTTTGAGGAGCTCCAGGGTCAAATCCCGAAGCTGTACTAAAGAAAAAGTCTTTCAGCTAACACCTTACTTAGTCAGTAGGTTGCAAGAAGCTATTTCCTTTCCCTTGACCACTGCATCTGCAGCACCATCATTGACCATTTGATAGAACATGCTTAAAGCCCCAATCAGTGTCAGAAGGGCAAGTCTTTATCAGCAAGGCACCAAATCTATCTAGGTAATTATTCCTTTGATTTAAAAATGCAGATTGATCTAATTTACCCCACAGTTTCTAGGGAATGAAAGAAAGAGGCTCTGAGCACTTGACAGAACTATTCCTCAGCTCAGTTAGAGCTGTGCTGGGGTTGGACTATCACCTCCAGCAGAGCAAGCACCAAATCAATTCATACAATGCACTTCTTTGTCTCCTGAACTGGGCTAAATCCCAAATCTGAGATTAAGTCGTATTGCATGAAATGATTGCTCTCTTTCTGTGCTTAGTGCAAGCCCCAAAAGTCTTAGAGTCCTCCTGACACAATAACAGAAATGCTCCTTCAGCAGGGGAAAACAACCCACTCACCAGTACCAAGAAACAGCTGGATTTCAACAGATGAATAAGGAATGAATATTAAGAACTAACTGTAGGGAGATTTATTTAGCAACTCTCTCCAACTTCTGTTTGAGATCTACAGTAGCAATAATTTATGAGCAGCCAAAGCCAGCTTGCTCTTTACCTTGCATATAAACAAGCCCAAGTGAATGATGAAGCCACTGAAGGACTTGGTGTTCAAAATGTGCATTGTTGGGAAATCTTACTGCCTTTGGGACTTCTTGTTTCTTGTGCATGCTAAAAGTGATTAGTATTACTGTTAAGGATTGGGGGTTGGAACTTCTCTCCTGTGAGGAAAGGTTTTAGTGCTCTAGGTCCAAGTCTATCTCCAGCCTTTGAGTGACTTGGAATCCCACCACAGTCAAAGCTTGCTTGCATCTTCCTTTCAGTTCAGTTAATGCTAGTGTTGCACAATCCACATAAAGCTTCTTTCTGTGGCCTCCTGCCATCACTTCAAAAAAAAAAAAAAGAGCTTGCACATCAAAGGCCCTTTGTCTCCTTCCTCAATTAAATAGGTTTCCCAATTGGATCTCCCAGGTTGACAAAAAAAAGGTAATATAAAAATCTGCTTGTTCTCAACAAAATAGGTTGGATCATTCACGCTAGACACAGTTACTAGAATTGGGCTGGATAAGAAGTGGTGGCTTTTTGGTGATCACTTCCTGAGACAGAGCTCCCCATGAAAATGAGCTAGCAATCTGTTCCCAAAGACCTGGCCAAAACTGGACCTATAAACTGACTCTACAGCTTTCAGAACCTCAGACCATATCTACTGCTTGATCCTACACTTGCAATATCTAGGTCAGACAATAAAAAGTAAATATTGGGTGGCAATTATTGTTTTCTTGAAGGACAAAAATAAATGTACTTTTACTATGTAAATTAATTTTATTCAAAACAGATTAAAAAAGACCTAACAAAGCTTGCCTAACTACATGAGGTAGTACATGTAGCAAAAGAGAAGGCAGAATATAGTGTTCTGAAAGAAGAATACAAACAAGTTTACAAGTTCGAAGGAAATCAATTCAACCTCAGGAACAAAATAAAGCAAAAATGAAGTTGAACAGCTTTTCAGTCTGATAGCACCAATACACTTTTCATAGAAAGAAACACAGAATCTCCACTGCCTCTTCTTGCATGCTTCTACCATACCATGGCAGAATTAAGGCACCAGGCTGGGCACCAGAAATGAATTTTGAAGCAACAACCACCATCATTGCCACTGGGCTCCACACCACTCTACTTCCTGGCCTGCAGGAGTATTTGCCAGGTAATGAGGAGCAAGGTTAGCCTTTGTTACTATTTCCTTGAAGGTTTGGGGTTGGTTTGTTGTTGGTTTTGGTTTTTAACTATTTCCCCTCAAATTAATGTACAGTAGATGGATACCATGGACAGCTGAAGGCCTCAAGCTTCCCAATTGTTATGTATGTGTCCAATTCCTAATTAAATTCAGAATTTCAGTAAATGGAAGGAGTCACATGGCAAAAAAATCAAGCAGGTGTAGAACTGATGGCTTACTCCTGAATTTCAGGTTACTCCACTTCTCAGATCCTTCAAGGTTAGAAATGTCTGTCTCTCTTCCCTCCCCCATCCCTAGGGAGCTGAAGGACTGGGCCACAATGACTTGGTTATTGGAACTAATGAACTTAGCAGCATCCAACAAACCTTTTATTAATAATATATTTAAGGAAGAATCAACAGGAATGGCCCAGTCTCTTCTGAAATATTTCTTTAGAGGGGAAACATATTAATATGACTTGATAATTAATTTGACTTCCAAGTAGCTATTTATGCTACTGTAACTCCTCCACTATTTTTATATATATTTTATATTTCACTTTGAGCCATGATTTATTATTGGGCTGGCTGCTTTTCTGCACATTGGCAATTAAAACTCAGGCCTCCCTCTGGTGTAGTTTGAAGTTTGCTGTTAGTGGCATAGAGAAAGCACCATACAATACTGTATTCAGACGAAGAAAACAAGTAACAAAGGAGCTTAAAATTAACTGTATAGGAGTAACTGCTAAGAAAATATAGCAATATTTAACACAGGATTCAAAATACTGTTATAGATCATTAGAGATTTCAAATGAATTTTTCTCCCATGTTTACTTTTACAGATTTTTTGTTTTCATTAAGATATATATATATATATGTAATCTAAACTTTTTGGTGGAAAGCAGTATACATCTTCTGTACAATAATGTTACAGCTTTATACAATTTAATTAGGAAGCAGAAGAAATGGCCTTTGTTATCCTCTTCTGGGTTTTCACTTTCTTGGTTTACATTTGACTTGCTGGACTCAAACAACAGCAAATACTCTGAATGCTTTGCTTCCTGGAGGGTTCTGTAAACTGAAAGAGAAATTCAAGTCATCCTTTGTGATGAGGGATTCTGTTTGAAAGAATAAAGCACTACTGATGCAAAATACTAAACAAAAATAAATAGGGTTTTAGGAAAAAGAATCCATTTTACGTTCACCATTCTAACAACTATATTTGGAGAGAACTTGCAGACCTCTTTGCTAGTTTCTTAGATGTTGAAGAATAGATTTCTAGAGAGAATTAGTATTTTACAAACCCAAAGGAAATGCTTTCTGCAGGGATAAACATCTGGCTTCATAAGAAATGAAACAAAAAATAGCCAACTGCAATCAAATTTTGTTACAATAAATACAAACTGCTGCCCTTCCAACGTTTACTAAAGGCAAGGAAGCACAACTGATGATTCCATTTGCAACCTTTGACCTGGCTACACCTCTGCTGAAGAAAGAGATTTATATGGAGAACAAAAGTGGCAATAAGGAAACACTTGTTTGAGGGAACTAGATGGGAAAGCCCAAAGCATATGTACATAAAGTCATCCATTAAGCAAAGGAAATCTATACTTTGCAAGTTTCCAGGTTTGTTGAAAGCTTTGAGGGAAAGAGGCAAGACATTCCCCCCACCCCAATTAAAAAAGAGAAAAAAAAACAACCTGTGTTATTTCCTACTTCCAAGTGCTCTACAGAGTGTTTTAATGACTGGATTTTAATGTTATTAATATTATTTGTGATCCAGGCTCACTGGTTCAATACCATTTAAATCAGTAATAAGCATTCCATCATGCATCAACTGCTAGTACCTATCTAACCTAGTACCTATCCTCTAACTTGGACAGAATAAAGCACTAATATTAACTCTAAAAAAAGCCTAAAGAAAGCAAAAGCAATTTTCTTATCAAATCATGTGTTAGTTGCAACAGAACCAAAGTAAACATGAAGGTTACTTCATAAGTAGCTTATTAGAGACATGATTTAGGAGCTTAGAGGAGGTAGGCAGCTCCTGCAGGACCAAAGTCACCGCCAGCTGTTACACAAGCTCTGTAAATCCATGGTGGCTTATTCCTTTGGTTGCTAGCACTGCCCCAGGGACAACCAGCCACAATGCAAGTCTCTGTAAATCTTATTGAGGTGAAGGGTGAAGTGGAATCTTGGGCAGCAGGCTCTCTACCTTTCTGAATGTATCCCATTTTGAAAGGAAGCAACATAAACTCTTCTTTTGTCCACTGGCATGATGTCCACGTAACCACCCTGGTTGCGGACTACTCCAGCGTGGACTGCTGCCCGGCAGATGCTGGAGAGCTAGGAAAGGAGGAGAAGTTCAGTCTTCATTCATCTTTCTGTGTCACAATTGTTTAGGAGAAAACTAATAAAGACGTTTAAAGTAAGTTCTAGGAAACAGAAAAGTCATTATTTTTATTGCATGACTAATTTGATTAATCTTCATGCATTTCAATCCATTTTGTAGGAAGTTAAGCCAGTTCAGAGGAAAACAGACACTAGCTCTTCACAGATCTCCTGCAGTTGGACCCCAAAAATCATTTAATTTATGGACTTTCAGTTCCAAGATGTTTGAGTTCTTCAGCCTTTCAAAATGAAAGGCTCTATTTCTTCACCTGACTTCAAGCTGTGCCAGGGGAGGTTCAGTTAGATATTAGGAAGAATTTCTTCCCCAAGAGGGTTCCCAGGCATTGGCCCAGGCTGCCCAGGGAGGTGGTGGACTCACCATCCCTGGAATTGTTCAAAACCCCTGTAGATGTGGTGCTTGGGGCCATGGTTTAGCGGTGACCATGGCAGTGTTGGGTGGACAATTGGACTGGGTGATCTCAGAGGTCTTTTCCAACCCTAATGACTCTATTACAGCTAAAAGGCAGGGAAAACAGAGTTTACTGGCAGCAATGTGACATGCTCTTTCTGCTACTACATCCTGACACAGATGACAAAGGAATGGCATAAAAAAGAACTCTCTTCTCATTCATTCTTTCTACTAACTTCAGAACTAAACTTGATGTAGAACATACAGGAAAAAACAAAGTTGACTAGGAAACAGACTGACAAAAAACCCACTACTAATCTGTTAAAATATGACAATGAGATATTTTACACAACTATATCAAAAACCACACTGCAAATATTTAGCAATCTATGCAGCTAAGAAATACTCAAAATAAAGAGACTGTGGACATTTCATAATGTTATTTTCATTAGATTAGCCTGACAACCTGGTTGCATCAGGTCTTGAAGAGCAACAAGCATACACTGCCAACAGTGAACAAATCAGTGGGAGCTTTCAAGTAACTTTCCCTATCTTCATCAGCCTCTGAAAACAACTTTTGAGAAGTCTGTAAAAAAATCAACATATGGAGGAGAAGTCGATATCTATATTATCTTATCTTTACAGCTTTTAATAGGATTGCATATCTCATTATCTAGTGTAATGCCCAATACTCACATCTGAATAAATCCGTGTTCCGATTACCCGAGCGTAGTGGGGATTGGCCTGCATGCAGTTGTGAGGACAATACACCCTGAAACAGCCAAGAGAAACCATCCACAGTTAGGAGGAAGAATATCAGAGTATCACTAGATCATAGCAGAGTATTACTAGATCATAGTCAAGGTCAGCATTATCGAGTAGACGTCAATTTGATGATGCAGAGTATGGGTCCATACTGACACTAAAAGGCTTTGGTAATACAAGTGAAAGCATTGCTGAGAAGTTGTGTAGTGATGACTTGGCAGTGTTAGGTTAACAGTTGGACTCCATGATCTTAGAGGTCTTCTCCAACCTTCATGATTCTGGGAAAAAGACTTTTACCTTGGACAGTGTGAGGCTGGTTTTTGGAAGGGGCACAGTTGTTCCACTGTTGTTTCACAGGTGATAGCTTGGACTGAGAAAGGAAAACAGAAGGAAATAAATGTGTGCTACTTAGAAGAAACGTAACTCCAAGCAATACTGAGTTTATAAGAAGTAAATGCTAACCTGTTACTTTAGAGACAGTGAAGGAGTTAGCAGACTGGTATTTTCTGCAGAAGAAATAATAGAAATAGCCAGTAAAGAACCATTTTTATTAGAGAATCTAGAAATAAACTCAAGACATCCTCCCCAGGCCATTTTAACTCACTGCACTCCCTCTCCCCAGTTGTGACTAACACATACTTTGTACTCCCAGGGAATCTGGTTGAAAACCAGGAATGAATGCTAAACTCTTTAAGTAAGTTAATTTGCTAAGAGAATAAGAGTTCTAGGAACAAATTATGCTTTCTATTTGTCCCTCAAATGTAGCAACCAAAATCTACTTGTGGTGCTTGGGGCCATGGTTTAGTGATGAGCATGGCAGTGTTGGGTGGATGGTTGGACTGGATGATCTCAGAGGTCTTTTCCAACCATGATGATTCTATGATTCTAAACACACTCTATAGACTGAAGACTCACAATTTTGTCTCATATGGCACAGAAACAGAGATTTGAACTGAAAGGACATTAATTCCTTCTAGTTTGAAGACCTTCTACAGTTTACTCCTTGCTCTTCTAAGGAAGCTGGCTTCTAATCTGTTAGCATTGATATAATCAAGGTTTACTTCTCTCTTGGACTCCAAGCATTTAAAAGAGTTATTTGTTTGTATCTTCATTTTTAAGGGAAATAACTTAAACCACAGCCAGGTGGTTTCTTAGAATGACCCCAAGAAACAGATTGATGTCAATGCCTTCCAACCCTGGGAATATTACTAGGTTCATCCAAAGTAGGTAAAACAACCACTTCAGTACCAATTTGCATTAGTTTTCTACAATACAGCAACATACAAAGGAACGAATTGAATACTCCAAATATTTAGATTATTTAACTACAAATTTCAATTTACTGCCCAAGTGATCTGGCAAATTATTTCACCTTCTTTTGTGTATTATTGCATCACTTTTCTGCCCACCACTAAACACTGGCTAAAGTTTCAGAATGGATATCTTTTTATAACATTTTCCTATCCTTTATGACAAAAGGTATGAAAACAAAACCTTATCACTGTGATCTATTTTATGTGAAATAAAAATAAACAGGTGAAAAACTTCCCATAGATTTCACTTCAAAGAAAAAAAACTTACCCAATTGACTGAATGCCATTTCTGTAAGACTTGATAAAGTAATTTTTCCTTCCTTGCCTAGTGACATCAACCCAACCACCTTCATTGTCTAGGATGCCATAATGTATGGCAGCTTTACAAATGCTGGATTGCTGAAAAACAGAGCAGGAAAAGCAGTTCCATGTCAGACTGAAATAGAAGTTTAGAAGTGCACCCCACAAATTGCTGTATTTTCTCTTAAGTTGCACCTCCACATATTGACACAAAAACATATGGACAAAAAAAGTCTACTTGTGTGGATGTTTAAGAAGGATGAAGCACATTCAGATGGCACATGCAGAATAGCAGATGCAAACTTAAGACTGATGCTGTCTGGAACATCATTTAGTGTAGGTTTTTATTTTGGGTGAATATCCTAATCTGATTTTAACTAGCACTCCACCAGAACAGACATTTCCATTCAACATTCTACAGGGACAAAATCTACTTGAAAAATATTTACCATTTCATAATGCACACTTCCAATAACTTTGGCTTTGCTCTCCAAACAGCCAGCAGGACATTCATACCTAGGAAAATAAGACACACCTTAAATCCTGGGATTACAGAAAGGGAAACTATTGCAGCTCACATGCAAATAGAGCTTTTTAGAATCATCTCAGAATGACAGCTGGAGAATTTACCATACCTATTGCAAGTTGTTCCTTTGCACTGATCCCTTAGCCTTACTTCACATGAAACAATCTGAGCTAAAACAAGCAAAAAAACCAATTTCACTGCAATGAATTTGTTACTATATATAATACAAATCTGTTGCCCACTTGCCAATCAGGTAAATTCCTTACACATTTGCTGTGTACTTATTACTTCATTTTTCTCACTGTCATCAGTGCCTGTGGAGCTTGAAGGTGGATGAGTTCTTGGCCAGCTTTGAGCTATTGCATCCTGGGCTTTGGATCGCTGTCGTTCAATCTCATTGGTTTCCTCTTCTGGTTCATGAGGAGAATAAGGTCTTTCTGAATCCTCTGTTCCAGAAAAGAGACAAAAATAAAAAGGAATCAGGGTTTGTGGAAGGTAAATCCCTTACCATGTTTCAGTAACATGACTTTGTTCTCATAAAATGGTGGATGAATAAAAGCAAGAAAGAAAACCTTCCAATGCTTCAGAAGGTGAAGACCTCAAGATGAATAATACATCTCATTTATGTTTCTGATGCTGGCAAAAGGTAGATTTTTTTTTTTCTAGCACAGTGAAAATGCTCTGAACACTCCTCTTTTGGTCATCAGAAAAACAACAGAACCAAGGTGACAATTCTATTATACACTGTTACCAGGTTGATAGATAACTTGTAATTAAAGCAGCTGATTTCTCAAACATCCACCTGAAAAAAAGAAGCCCTTCTCTTCATCTACGAGGAAAATAAGTTGGAAATACTCATCACTGAATCTACATTTCTCACTTAAGCAAGAACAATAATGAAGGTATTTGGGCACACATGCAGCTTTTATGGTCCATTTCCAAGTTATTAACACAAATTGCTAAACTGCTTCTACATGGATTAAAGCCAAAAGAAACAGCAGCTTGATAATATGCTGTTTCATTGCTAAAAATTGTAAGAAGTTCATAATTGTCCTAGCTGACATTCTGGTTAATTACTGAAGGTCTTCTAGTCTTGTTCTTGATTTTCTTTACAGTCATGCTCATGGTTCCATCACTGAAATAACGATTCCCTATACAGAAATGGCTGCATAGACTCCCACTGGAATTACAGAAAGGCCTACAATGACTACAATGACACAGTGACTACATCTTCGTGTACTAAAAGCCCTCAATCAACACTTAAACCAGCACTAGTTGAGTATGCTCCACTTCCTCTGGTGAGGCTTGGCCTCACTCATCAGAAGGATGTGATGTCATTCATCACAGCCCCTTACCAGGTCTTTGGCCATATGGATAAAACAATCTGTTCCCCTATGAGGAATGAAAGCTAAAGAAGTAAATAAATAAATAGAAGGTTACATTTCTCTTCTCCTTTATAGTTGTACTGTTGAAATAATACATACCTCTGTAACAAAGATTTTCTCTGCAACCTCCTCCAAAACTAGGGGGGCAGGCGGAACAAGGGCGGCCTGGTTTGTAAGGAGCATGACCCCACCAGTTCCCCCTGTACACACACAGAGAAAAAGGTCAAACATAGCAAAAAACCAGGCCTTTCTAAAAGAACAGATTGACATTAAACAGCATTTAATATGTGGACAAATAAAGGAGGAAAACCAGCAGACATTGAGATTGTAACATTGTTGTGGTATTAACAAGTGATAGGACAAGAAGAAACTGCTTCAAGCTGCACTAGGGGAGGTTTAAATTGGATTATTAGGAAGAATTTATTCACTGAAAGGGTTATCAAGCCCTGGAACAGGGAAGTGATTGAGTTACCATCCCTGGAGGTATTAAAAAGATGTGTAGATGTGGTGTTTAGGGCCATGGTTTAGTGGTGGATTTGGCAGTGTTAGGTTTATGGTCGATGATCTTCAAGGTCTTTTCCAACTTAAATGCTTCTATACTGAATGCACAGAAAGTAATTGAAAAGGCCATGAAGAAAAGGCTCTGACCTCCTAAATGGAATATTCTGTAAAAACTGATCTTAACCATGGGCTTCATGTTACACATTCCTTAAAGTCACAATGGGGAGCTACATTTACTTTTTCAGACACATATCATACTGCAACAAAGACCTCTGATGTTTTTTGCTTCAACACAGGCCAGAAAACTGAAGCTCTAGAAAATCACAAGAGTATTTGTGCAGCCAAAGGCTGCCTTGGGAACAATGCTTTACTTTGTAAGGGCACAAAAACCCCCAGAAAACCCAGACTGATTTCCTTTCAGATTATTTCCTGGCTTATTATAAAGTATTTTGCCCCCTCAAGATATTTTTGAGTGTCAAGTCTACTTACTTAGGAGAATAATTGCACACAAGATAGACTGCTTTGGGCCAGATTTGCCCCCAGATGTTCATGTTATGACACAAGTTAATTGCACAACCAATTCTGCTACTTGTAGCCCAAACAACCTGTGGAAAAGGAAAGAGAAAGGCGTGTGAAAACCAAAGGTGATTAACATTAACATCAAAACTGTCTCCAACCTTCAACACAGAAAACTCAAATCACAGATGTGATGCTACAACTGGGTTGAAGCGACCTAATTACAGCTGTCAAAAGGCTAGTCAGTTACATCCTTATTTGAAAGAAAAGCTTTACTTTGGTGCAGAAGATCTGTTTCTCATTTTATACCAATGTTCTAAGCATACATTTGAAAGTATAGCAAATTGTTTACCAAACATGACCTGAAGAACTGAGTTTCATAATTAAAATTAATAGATAATCATAAATTAGAGGAAAGTTAGGTTCCTGTTCCCTGGAGCTCTCAGCATAACCTAATGATCCAGAGGTGTTTAGCTTGGTTAGAATGAGAGAAAAGAGCTTTGTCAGCAGTGAAAAGAGGTAACACAGAAACCTCCTACACCAACCAGACTCAAGTGAGGGATCTGAAATGAATTTGCTTTCATGTCTCTGCAATCCAGGCTGGCTTTGCTCTTTGAGTCATCTGTTGAAACAAATTTTCATTGTTTCATCATCAAATTTCATTCATCTCAAAATAATCTGAACAAAGGCTGGAACATTCAAATTAGATAAATAAGACAGGTGATAATTCAAGATAAGTCAACTGTGTAGTTCTAGCAGGATTTAGAAGTTGGAAGAGATAAGTACTGTGAAGAATTAGTACCACAAAGAACTATATACAGGTGTAATGCGTAAGTAACTACGGGTATTTTTAACAGAAATGGTGAAGAGGGAGGTGATTCTGTCTTAAAATTAGTTCCAATAGTAAATTGTGCTAGCAAATAGAAAATAAATGTCTAAAAATTAATCACAATGAAGTTTTCTAATCTTATATTGACAATTATATGTAGGTTTTAGTGTACTCTGAGGATTATGTATTTCCCATTCACTGAAAACATGACTCTGGTAAAATTCAGGCTAGATACAGAGGTTTCAGAAGTACCAAATAAATTAGTTCTTAGGCAACTTCAAAGTCTTGCTGAGGTTAAAGCAACACATTAAAAACTGGGGTTTGATCTGAGAGCTAAGAAAACCTTTTTATTTTCTTCTCTTTTCCTCCTAAAATGTGCTGTTTCTTCAGCATACTCCAGCAAGGACTACCAGCACACCAGCACAGAGGGCAGGGTGCAGTAACTCAGTTGAACACTTAACTTTGTCAACATCTTTCCTTAATCCTGTTATTAAGGAAGCAACAGGATGAAGTCTCAAGATCTGCAGGACAACTCTATGTCACTGATGTGTCATACAGCAACCTAACTGGAGCACTTGAGCACTCCTCTCCCTAGATGACAAAGCCCAACCCTACCTACATACCTGTGTGTAATGTGTGCAAACAGGACCAGAGCATCTGTAAGGACAGTATGGGTTGCACTCATGAGGGTAGGGATAGGTGAAATCTCTCACTTCATCATACCATGCTTGCACATGAAATGTTGGAGGTCTGTACCTGCAAAAGCCAGGAGGACTCTTAGATCAGTCAAAAGTTGCACCTTTTATCATTCTTAAGAAATAAATACATTTCATTAGATTAAAAAACACCCCAAACTCAGATATAGTATAAAAAAAAAAAAGCATCTTAAAGTACCTTCCCCAGTGTGCCCCCAAATTCTGCCCAATTGATGGAAGAAGGCTTGCAGGCCCATGCTCCCAGAGACAGGTTTCAGCCCAGGACTCTGCAGATCTCTCCAGTTCTGTGTCCCATGTCTGAAATTGAAGAGGAAAAAAAAAAAAGGGGGCTATCTTCTAAGAAATATTTGGGGTGTATCTCATACAAACAAAAGACAGAATTGCCCATTTTGAAAGCTTCTGGCAGGGTAGAAGACTGAAGAAAAAAAGTGAGATCAAGCATAAATATGACACTGAAAGGCTTAGCTCAACTTTCCAAGCAAAATTAAGTGCATTTTCTGTCCTGTGAGATTTCTTTTTAGTCATAGGCATTTTTTTAGCCAAAATGGTATTATCCAACAGAAACCTTTACTTCCTCTGAACATTACTTTATCTGAAATGAAAGTGATTTTTTTCTCCCTTCTCTATAATCAGCTTGTGCTGAAGTAATACACAGTGCAATTACAAAATATGAAAACTAGAGTAAGGCTGTCATTCCTTGTTTTGATGGATAGGTTGGCAAACAAAGGAGACATTCCTATTAGTAAGAGGCAAGCTTAGGACAAGATAAAGATGAAGAATTATTGTTCTTCTCAATTGTTTATTTCTTATTCTTTAAGGGACATGAAAGAATAGGCTTGTAGCTCAAAGTCAAATGGAAGATTTTCTCTTTCCAAAGAATACTAAACCCTAATCTTCTCGAAAGGAATAATACCATGCTGCGTAGGCAGAGTTTGTACTGTGCTAAAGTGGAGTTTGCTCAAAGTGGTTCCCCTTGGGCACAATATCCATGCCACTGCTTGACTTCTTACATCTTCTGATAGCTGCAGAAATAGTTTCCAGACACCTGACTCTCTGCTATCAATGCTCAGGTTTGGAAAGGGAAATATTTCCAGGAAGGAAACATATTTCTTCATAGAATTTCAATTGTTTCATCATAAGTTCAGACTAAGTTTCTTAGAGTGAGACTGTGTTATCTAAGTAATATTAATTCCCATGCAGACACTGGAGATCATGTCTACACATTTTTTGGCACAGATTAGAGATAAGAAGCTCCTTAACACAGCCAAAGAATACACAAAACCAACAGCCAAATTCCATGTGCTAGCATTTTCCTATTGATTTTGACATGCAGTTTTCACCTTATTAATCAGATTACTCATTAAAAACAAATCTGTCCTTGGTTATGCAAGACTATGATTATGAAAAGGCTTTGATATCCCTCAGTCTAATCCTAGAATATCTTGTTCTTGCTTCTCTTCTTCAGAAGTCTCTAACACATTGAATTCCATTTTGTCTGTTAGTCTTAGTTATCATCAACAAGAGATGTACAGGGTGCATTCTACCTCCTAAAATGCAACCTTTATTTTGGCAGAATACTCTAACAATATAATAATGACAGAATAAAGCTTTTATGGATACAAACTCCACTGACTTTGGAAAACAGTAGGAATTTTCTATTTCACCAAGTGGTAAAGTTAACATCTTTCCCAAATAACTGCTGTTCTGAATGGTTTTACCAACCAACTAGATTCTGCAATACATATTTAAATTAGACTTACACTAGACCAAGATGTGGGCATCTGCTCACTTTTAGAACTTCCCACTTTCAAAGCCAGCTAGAAGTTCTTGTTATGAACCTGAGAGTGTCACAGCACACTCTTTGTAAAGCAAGATTTGATTAAAAACCTAAGTTCATTGTTAATCCTTGACAAGCATCCACACTCCAAGGTTCTGTTGAGATTGGATATGGTCTTCAAAACAGTTCCTTTTTCTTTAACAGCTTCTCTGCCTTCATCCACCATCTAAAATATTTTTACTCCCCCTGGTTGCCTAGCCAGATAAAAGCACTAGGATATAGCTGGATTTCTTCTTCGTTTTAATTATTTGAGTATTTTTGAGGGGTGTGACAGAGGAAATATCAAAAGCATGTAAAAACATCAGTCAAGTGCAAATTGCATATAGGAAACAATCTGTTTAATTGTAGTATTCAGGGTTCAACTGTCTCATTCTCCTCAAAGTCACTGCTTCCTGAAGTGTCTGTGATAGAAGTTAGGATTCAAATAAAACCTCTCCTAAATTACATCAAACTTATGAAACATCCTGGAAAAAATGACCCAGTGTCCCCATTCCAAGGAATTTGGATCTCTAGAAGATCCAAGTCACCTTCTTGATTTCCAGAGACTTTGAAAGGAAAAAAGAGAATGAAATACCAGTAACTTCCTAAAGTCAGTAAGAAAAAATGGTAAAAGGGATTGGAAGTCACAGTTACTTGGGTCTCCAACTCCTACCAAGACAGAAGCAATACAACATAACTCCAAATCTAGGTAGAAATGAAGTTTTTCTCCATCCACAGGATCACTCTAATGATTTTTAATAAAAAAGGGGAATCTGATCCTCTAAGTGATGCAACTCTTTGGAAAACTTCATCTTAAATTCACATCTGACTCCTCCAGTGATGCAAATCTTTTACACAGGTGTTAATAACATTATGAATAGGGATGGAATTTCTGAAAGCAAACAAAAACCTTGTATTTTCATACCAATGCAGTCAGATTAGCTCTAAATATAATGCATATCCTCAGTTTTGTTATGTGGTTGCTCACAGAGCAGGGTAATATGGCATAACTCATCCACACACAAACACTTAGCTCTACATACTTCAGCCATAAAGTCTCAGCAGGGTTTTAGACTTTCTCTAGTGTCTTCCTGCTTCAGCTTCCAAACAACTTGCATCTCATCTGAGTACCATGATTATTTATGCTATTTCTGCTGCATCTTTTAGAGCTCCCACAGTTCTATCTAAAACATTCCCTTTCACGAAACCAGCAGTCAGAAAACAATGCTGAGCTTTTAGACTGGTTTTCAATACCACCAAGACTGATCTCAAAGTGGATTAGCTCCTAGCCCTGCTCCTCATGCCTCTCCTGATGCAGCCCAGGATGCAGTTGGCTCTCTGGGCTGNAAAGTCCAAGTAGACGATATCAGTCAGTCTTCCCTCATCAACTGATGCAATTACTCCATCATAGAAGGCCACCAGATTGGTCAAGCACAATTTACCCTTAGTGAATCCATGCTGACCGCTTAGTATCACCTCTTTATCTTTCATGTGCCTTAACATCACTTCCAAGACTATTTGCTCCATGACCTTCCCAGGCACAGAGGTGAGGCTCACTGGCCTGTAGTTCCCTGGGTTGTCTTTTCTACCCTTTTTAAAAATGGGTGTGATGTTACCCTTTCTCCAGTCACCCGGGACTTTACCTGACCTCCACCACTTGCCAAATATGATGGAGAGTGGTCCTGCAACTACATAAGCCAATTCCCTCAGGACCCTAGGGTGTATGTTATCAGGGCCCATAGACTTATTCTGATCAAGTTTCAGTAGGTGGTGCCTAACCTGTTCTTCACATATAGTGGGAGGCTCCTCACTCCACCAACACTTATCTAAGGCTACCAAGAGTAGGGTTGGTGGGTTTTTTTTTAGGGGGGGGTGTTGTTTTTTGTTTATTTGCTTTTTTGTTTTCAATTTAGATCAGGAATGTGCTTTTGAAATGCAAGTCCTGATCACTCCCACTTACTGTGTATCACTGCACACTCTTGGAGTACCAGCTGGATCCGTTCCAGATAAAATACCAGGAGCTGTGCCCCAGGAGTGCATCTAACCCTTTGCAGATGTTCATGGCTATACAGTACACGCAGGTCAGACCTAGTTCCAAAGTAAAACCCCTGAAATGCAGACAGGTCCTCAGCACCAATTCTTCTGCTTCTATTGTACCACAACACTTGCCAACACAGGCATTGCCTTCACCAGTCTCCTGTTGAAGCCTAGTGCACCACCAAAGACCTTCACACAGGGTTTCACAAATGTTCTCCACGTGCTGAAGCTAAACCCCAGGCAGCAGATTACACTGAAGGGTAGTAGCAGCTACTAACTCCAGCTGCTGACTCCTCTTCTACTCCAGAAGGTGACAAGCTTTGCAGCAGGGATGCTGCATGCAAGATGGATCTTCTGAATGCTTCTGGTTTACAACCAACAGAACACATCAAAATAAACCACAACACCAGTTTGACTTCACAGACTGGACTATGAACTGTGGTATTTAACCTCTGTCAACATAGGGTTCAACTAGTGAGTAGACAGCAACCACTGGTCTACTCCTGGAGGAGCTGATGTCTCAGTGAGGATACCACAGCTTACATTGCAACTCACCAACAACCAAATAAATCACATGGGGTGGGATTAACCTCCCCTGAAGTTAAACAGCCTCAAAGCAGATACCTACATCTGAGCTAATGATCTGAATCACCTTTGCAGTTACAGAGACAAATAAGCATCTATAGAGGGAGCTAATTTTAGCTAGCCACCTTTAATTGAGATAAACTGTGTGTTGGAAAATCTCCCTTTTTCTCTGCTAATTAAAAAGGAGACTGGCTCAAATGCAGACACCTACACCGCAGACATCAAAAGCTTGGGGAGATGAATCCCTCCATTTGTGTTGTTAAATCAAGAGAGTCCATTCTCACCCAAGGCAGACCAGCACTAAGTGACTCCACCAACTGTATCAACTGGTATGGCAACAGAAGTGGCAAGTCCAGGAGTTCAAAACATGTTTTCCAGTAAAACAAAATAATAATAATAATAAAAAATACAGTGATAATACTTTAACTGGAGAGGTTTTCATATATGTAGGAAGGCAGGGGAAAAAAATCCTATGGAATGGGACTATATAGAAAGAAAAAAAGAGCTGCAATTCCAGCTCCCTAAAGATGGAAAAGTAAGTACAGCAGGCACCACTGAAAGCAAACATTTACCATGGCATAGTATAAATACCTCATTGCTGTATACATTCTAAATATAGGGAGAAAGTGGTAAAGCAAATACCACAGTACAGTATGGGTATTTATTTACTTTTTAATAGAACCCACTGTATTCTTTAGGAGTAATGACACTGAGAAGGAAAAATGATGAAACATAGAATGAGAAACGCCATGACAAATAAGCCAGAAATACAGGGAAGAATTAGAAATCAGCTGCATGACACCAGCACAGAATGACAGAGAGGTAACAGCTGAAAATGCCTTCAAGAAAATGACCTTGACTGTAGTCTATCCAGTCTCTCCCACCAAGCCAGGATGAAATATACATGTATTAGTCACATTTTTTAAGTTGAAACCAGTAACAGTAGTTTCAGAATAGCATTTCCTGTCATTTCCTTCTGGAGTTTATGATTGTAAGAGTAAAGAGGATTTCCTTGATATACAACCTAGCCATGTTTTATTGCCAAGAAAAAAGAAATCCCTCTTTCCTCTAACAACCTTTATTTATTTCCCTGATTAAACAAATTCAGCTGCTTTGTTCCTTCAGTCTTCCTCATAAATCACATATTCTGTGTTTATAATCAATCTCCTTAATCTCTTCCATTCTCTTTAGAATGACCAAAACTGGATACTGCATTTCAGACAAGAACTCACGAGTTTCACAGAGAAGTCTCCTTTCAATGAACACTACCTCCTATTACTTTTTAAATCACTACAACTTTTTATTGCAGTATTACCTCTCCATTTTATTCCTTCTATTCTATCTGTTTGATTTCTTCCTTATTCCACACCTTGCAGTTAAATTTCAACATGTTGATTCCAGGCCATTACTTCCACTTGTCAAGTTCTTCCAGTTTTGATGGTGTTCTCTGAAACAACCCCAACCTGAGCCCATGTTAAAGTATTCTGCAGTTTTCAAGTGTATTCTTTGCTCCCAGAAGTCATAACCTAAGTGCATAACCCAAACAGGCTCCAATAGCATCAACGTCTTCAGTCTTCTGCCAGGTTAACAGGGAGCTTTTGTCAATTTTCACTCACAAACATGCTGAGAGTGTCAAAAACTTTCCAGAGTCACAAAAATGACACCTAATATTTCCCTCTAACACATTACACTGGTTAATTACCAGGTCATTAAAAAAAGACAAATAGATTGCTTTAATATGACCTCCTCTTGATGAAGAGACACTGGTAGTTTTCATTGGCTTGGCTTTCAGTCAAGCTTAGGTGAGGCCTTTTCATCTGTACCAGGGCTGCTAAAGGAAGTCCATGGAAACTAATGAAAATTAGCACATCTGAAAAGTCAGTAACTTGCACATAATTGAGATGTTTTAACTTTAGCCATCTGAGAAAAATGTGGCCTCTGTGCTAGCCTAAGGACCCTCGCAGTATACAGCAGTGACAGCAAAAACTCAGAGGAGTACTGGAACACCAGGAAACTCCCCTTGAAAATACAAACCCAACCTTACTACTTCTGACATATCCTTTAAGCACAAAGAAAGAATAGCTAAAAGTGTTAAACTTTCCACTGGCAAGAAAGTTAGGCTTCCATTTTCCACTGGAGAACTAGAAGTTCTAGGACAAGTTGGAGACTTGTTTTCCATTCTAGCTTCGATTGCCATTCTAGTTACCATTCTAGTTTTCCATTCTATTTTCATTCTAGTTTCCATTTCCATTCTAGTTTTCCATTGGAGAACTAGAACAAGTCTAGAAATGAAATGGCAAGGACCTTAGATGCTACCATGAGGTAGACTTGAGTTTATAGAGCTTTAACCTGGGCAGAGATCCCTGAATAGACCTGGAGGTTCCAGCTCCTCTTTTGGAAAAGAGTAAAAAGCAGGAAAAGCATGGCTTTTGCCTGGAAACAAGAAAGCTATATGAGGCCAAAAATATTGTTCCTGAACACTGACTAAATTGCACCAGTATTTAAAAGTATCTCCCTCCTCCAGTTTCATGTCTTTGAGCTTTTTGTGTTCAACCAAGTAAAAGCAGGCATAGGAAGCAGCAGACATGACTAATCACATTTAAGTCTGTGTGTACTCTAAACATGTTAAAAAAACCTTGCTGGAATATTCAGCTTTCCAAGGGGCTCTGAAATAGTTCATTTACTTTGCTCCTTTTAAAAAGCAGTGCATAAAGGCTTTCTATTAGAACATGACTAAAAATCATCCATTCACTTTTATATTCTGACACTAGAAATATGTTTAAATCAAAACTAAAACTCCATTAATATGGAGTTCCTAACCATTTTGGAGATCCAACAGGGAATTGAGGCCAAACATATTGTGATATGTATCAGGTAGCCAAAATTCTGGATTTAATGAATGAAATAACCTCATTTTAAGAAAGTTATCTTCCTTCAGAGTAAAGTAAAACTTGTCCTTCTCTAGAAGGAGAGAAGATGGTCTTAATGAATCATACTTTTCTAACTATGATAGTCACCCTACTTATGCTAAATGCAAGTTATAGATAACAGGATAAACAGGACAACAGGATAAATTCCTCTCTGAAATTAGGTTAAGAAATACTTTTTCTCAACTAAAAAATCTTAAGTTAAAGAATATTCCCAGGCAGACACCACAACAGTGGCAGACATGGACATACTTTAATGAATCTCCTTGATTCTTTGGGTTCAGTTCCTATTTTGTATTTGATTCTGCTCCCCCTGATTCATTTTTAATCACCTTTTTGCCATGGGGGATGAAGAAGTTCTCTGACAGCAAAAATCATAGATGAACAGTGCCTGTCCTGTGTTGTGAATTATTTTATTTTGGGAAGGCTGCCTTAAACCCTGAGACAGTGAGTCTTTTCTGCTGCTTTCCACTTTCAGTCTCTCTACTTGGAGTTGCTTAGTTGTTGTTGGCATCACATCAATAGAAGTCATAACATGGACTTAGCCACTTGCTTTCTTGGCCACTTCACATTGCTCTATCCTTTGCTGAAGCTGCCAGGGAGAACAAGAGGAGAAGTCAACGTCACTGGGTGCTTTGATGCAGTGTCAGCAGCCCTTGAGCACAAGCAAAGGAGCTGAAGCACTTCCACCAACCTTTGAAGTGGAGCAGAAAAGTGGAAAACCAGAAGGCAAGCAGGCAGGTTCACTCTGAAAAAGAGCTGCTCTGTTCTTGGCACCCTAAGTGCTCTCCAGCCACTTAAGGGATTCCACAAACCAAAGTCCTCTGCCTGAAAGGAATGGGAATTGTTTTTAACCCTTCCTTTCTGTTCCCTAATGCTGTTTCTGTTCTCCTAAGGATACTACAGCTAAAAATATCTTAACTGGCTCTGACAGACACATGTAGAGAGAGAAACTGCTATGCACTTTCCAGACTTATGCACATCTAAAAGAAAATAGCCAGAAATGTATTTCAATCCCTATTCAGTCACTATGATGACAGGAACATTTTACTGTTATCCAGGCAAGAGTTCTATCCACTAGTGGATTCATAGGATTCATTATCCAGGCAAGAGCTCTATCCACTAGTGGATTCATGGGATCCTAAAGTCCAAGGATTTGAATTTAAATGCAGCAGGAATTTGCCTCAGGAAAATACAAGGAAAAGGAGAAATCTTTACAGTCATTCTTAATTTTCTTCTTCTTCTGAAGTCAGTGCTGGGTTTGAAAGCAATGGGATCATTGCTTATCACTATGGTATCAGCACTTTCAACATATCACCATCAAGGTTTTAAGACTAAGGCCTTCAGAGGTATTATACCAATACAAAATAAGAATAAATATGGGTGTTTTCCTCCTGTGAACAAACTATGGATCCAATACTGCTGCTAGATACACATCCATAATTGTCCATAGGAACCATGCAGCTATACAAAATAAATTATTCTAATCTGTACTTCAAAAAGTACCTCTAGAAGATTGTATTTTCTCCACAAGGTCTACAGAATAAAACTCTACAGAAGAAAGGCACAGGCTTTGCAGTCACAACTCTAGCTTGGATCTGGCCAAAAGAAGACTCAAAATAATTAAGTAAATAAAGTCTTCCTAGGCCTAGAGAAAAGAATGGCTTAAAATGAAATAAATTATTAACCAGACAAAGACTGTCCTGCCTTATCTATTCCAAGATTATTCCATATATTGAGAAGTACCTGACAAAGCACAATGGTTCCCATTTTTGTCTTGAAGGCTAAGGGAGGCTGGGGAGGCACAGACAGCTCCAGTACAGCAGAGAAAATAGGTAGAGACATCAGAGCAGCAGCAGAGCCACAACAGCTTGGATCAGAATAACCAACATCCTTCAAGAAGAACATGACCATGAAACTTCTGCATTACTGTGTCCATGGTCCTCTACTCTACACCTTCTTCACAACAGCCCAAGAAAAGGGGAATCCAAGATGGTATTAACTACTTAAGGCAGCTAAAAACTAGATAGGGCAATAAAAGATAAGAGACCCACTAATACTGATTAGATGCCAAAATTACAGATAGCATTCAATGTGAACTCATGCCAAATCATGAGGACATTGCTGGAGATTACATACACTGTTGGTAGGAAATGACCTGTTAGCACATTGGGAAGATCTTGGAGTCACTGTGAAGAGCTCCATGGATATGTCAGCTTTAGTTTAGCTACAGTTGAAAAGAAAAACTGTGTTAGAAATTATTAGGATGAGAATAAAAAGATGTAACTAAATCAATTTTCAGTATGCTATTAACTATCAACAGTTTGGTTTGTTCCCTTGGAATGAAAAGGCAAACAGCAGAACCACAGTAGATAGAGAAGGAACATAAAATGTAATAGATTTCAAATAAGAGGAGAAGAATTCTTCAGCTGAAAAAGAAATGTGACCACAGATGAGGAAATTATGATTTCTTACAAGAAAGAAAAACTAGACATCAAGTAGAAGAACAGGTTTCAAGCAAAAAAAAGTACTTTTCACACAGTGCATAATTAAATCCATAGAGCTCTGCAACTTGCTGCCATGGATTCAAAGAATCCAAATGGACTCAAAAGCTTTCAGAACCATAAAAGAAAATTCCATCTAAGACTACCGGACACAAAAAGTACAACAGTAGATTTAGGAAGTCCCTAAACTGTTTGCTGGAAGCTGGGGGATTTCATTGCAGAAGTTGCTCTGTTCACATGCTCTTTTCTTCCCCTCTTACCCTAGGATTCCATTACTGCTCACCACCAGAGCCACAGTACTTGGGAAGTTGAACTTTTCATCTTCTAAGTTCAGCCAGCCAGCCATGGGAACATTCTGTTCAGCAGACATATCTACTGTGACTCCTAAATTTAGGTCTCTGAACTGTGATAAGCCAGTATGTTTTTTTCAAGGCATAAAGGGAGAGTGTACAGCTGCACAGGAGATCAGAAATCCCAGCATCTCCTCCTCCTGTTCACGCAGTGGAAGCCTCCTGCTGCCTTCTAATCCATCCTCTCTTGGCTGCCAATACTTCCCCCTACTTCCTCCAGGTATATTCTCCCTTTCCCCTCATTCCCAGGCTTGGTCTTTTTGAATTGCTTCCCAGCTATTTCTGTGATCTTAACTTCCTTCCATGAATTCCTGCTCCCAACTTTTCTCTGCCCAGAGAGTCACAGTTCTTCCCCTAACCCAATCTATTCATCAAATGCTCAATCCCTCCATACCACTGATTTCTCAACATCTTGACCAGACTGCCAGCCTCTCTCCATGCCCTTCTCCTGGGTCCCTGTCCCTGAACACATATCCATCCCTTTGACCAGACCCTTTGCATTCAAAAATACCAAACTCCTGCCCATCCCAATCCCTGATTCCCTTGGATATTATGCCAAAACTGAATCCCACTCTCTTGATGGCCTGTTCTGAATAATGGGACACAAGATTATCTCCTTGAAACTAAAATTGGGTAGTCTCTTTTCCATGCTACTTGTACCCTGGGTCAGAAGTGATTGAGGAGCACAGCAAAAACAACAATAAAATTGTTCCAGATGTAGAGCTAACAGAAAGTCTAGGTCAAAGTGTGTGCAGTGCAGGAGCTGCCAAAAATCTAACTCCAATAAGTACATCCAAATTCTTCTTTCCAAGACATACAACACAGGCAAATGTAGAATGGCATTAGGAAGGAAAAAAAAGGCACACAACTGAAAATCAAAGCTACCTTTTCATAGAAGTTCAAGAAAAGGTTCTGCAGTTATTTTAACTTGAGAACACAACATTTACATCTTGAAATGCATTAATATGATCCTCTCTCATAACCTTAAATGGGAAGTGTCAGTAAATCTGTATACTACCTGGTCAAAACAACACAACCTATAGTAATGCTATTTCTCTGGTGTCTGGACAGATCAATGAATAAAACACTGCATGGACACAGAAAAAGTTTGGGGCTTTTCTTTAGAAACAAGCATACAGAAGAAAAGCTGCCCATTCTTGTCAGACTTCTGGACTTCTTAAAAGCTCTCATGACCTGATTTGATCTAATTAGCAAGGGGAGAGAGAGAGAGAGTTAGCCTCAATCTATGGCATAAAATCAAAGCTCAGAAACATGGGATATTTAAGTCTATCACACAGAGAAACTTCTCAAGGGAAAAAACACAAACAGGAATCATGTATTACATTATTAATCTGTTAAAACACAGGAACATAGAGGACTCCAGTCCAGCAACACATGCCAAATTAAACAGAAGACTTTCTTGTTCATTTTGCTCAGAAATTCCATCCAACCTAGAAGCACAGGAGAGAATCCATATTATTTTGAAACTTTATACTTCGGTATTCTTAGAGGCCACAATCAACTATTTTGAGTAATACAACTCTGCAAATTAACCCCTGACACTAAGGAATTGGCACTTAAATTCAGGAGAGCTATGAGAGATTAAAGCCATTAATATTAGAACATGACACTTGACTCACAAATGGGCATTTTTATCTGACAGTTAAACACCTGCACAAAAAAAAGACAAGTAACAAGTGCTTTAAAGAGGAAAAGAAGCAAGCTGAGATTGAAAGTATGCTGCTTTATAAAGTGACAGTCACTATTCTAAGCACATTTCTTTCTGCATGTCACTCTCAGTTGTTCCTTACCATATATTCCATATTGGAAGCTGGTGGATACACCTGACCCCGTAATTTATTATGGAGATCCAAGATACTCTGCATATCACTGTCTGTGATAGCCCTTTTCCCTCTCTGCTTGGCGATCCACCACTCACCATCTTCATCCATGTACTTCTCCAACAGTTCCTCTAAGAGCGTGGCATTGGGAAGCACCATGGCAGCAAATGCTTGAGCTACGACTAGCAAGGTAGTTACTCTGAGCCATTCCTGTGCTACATACTTCATGATGAATGCTCTCCAAAGGCTCAGGTGTTAGCTCCAAGGCAAAGTCTTTCTTCCACGTCTGTTCACTGTAAAGGCAGAAGAGAGAGGAATATAATTTGGGAGTTGAAGTGCTGACCTGTACAAACTTAACTCAGCAATAAAAAACAGAGTTTGGCACTGTTGTTTTAGGGGGAGAAACCAGGATGCTACTTGCTTTTTTCTTAACTCTAAGAAGTATACACTGTTGATTCAGAAAGATGACTTATCTTCAAACATAGGAACTTCAGTTTGTTCAAGTGGTTTTATATAGTAGACTGGCTTGCCTGTTTCACTGCCTGCATGCTTTTCAGATCTACTTGAAAGGAGCTGGACACCAATAAAGATCAGACAGTAAATAAGGTCTTCCAGTATTTAAGAACAAAAGAGGTTAAAAGGCTTGCATTCATAGACAAAGCTGACTTGAAAACCACAATAACGATGGTAAGAAATATCCTTTCTTGGTGCACTTCAACATAAAACTTTGATTGAAGTTTTTTATGCTAGGATTTCCAGAACCCTAACAAAACTATAGGTTATTCAAGACGCACAAGACAATGAGAGAAGGGGTTATTCCAGTCACTGAACAAAGGAGAGCACACACACAACCCTCAGAAAAAGTAGCACCGCTTCCAAGCACCTAACATTCCAGCAGTACCTACGACACGAGCGAGTGCTTTAGCTAGGAAAGCCACGGTCACTCCCTCACCAGGGCTGACTGCGACCGCGCTGGACGGGGACACACACAAAGAGACCAAGGGGCAGAGCTGAGCTCTCCCCTCAGCAGCCGCCGCCCTGCCCCGATCCCGCTCTCCGTGGCCTCGGGGACACCCCCTCCTCACGCCGGGCACCCTCCAGCAACCCTTACCCCCGTCCGCAGACGGTGCCTCCTCGCCCCGCGGCCAGCCCCACTCAGCCGCACACCTCCTCGGCCAGGCCCTCCTCAGAGGCCGGCCCAGGGGCCGCGGCCTGGCCCCGCTCGCTGCGGCGCCTGCAGACGTGTGGCCGCGGCCAGTCGCTGCCACCGCTGCTCCCGCTGCCCTTTCCCGCCGGCCTCCAGCTCGCCGCCGGCTCCGAGCAGCTGCGCGATTCTCCTGCTGCCTCCTGCCCCGCCGGGGATTTATCGCGGGCGGCGGTGACGTGCGGTGGCCAGCCCTCCGCGGCACCCCGCGGGGCGGGACCAGCCGCGCTACGGGCACCGCGCCCACCCGCGGCACCCCCAGTCACGCAAGGCACCTCACATCAGCCCTATCCACCCCCAACACCAGCATCCATGCACGGCACCCACATCATCCACACCTGCACTTGCACTCACACCTAAACCCCCACTTGCATCTGCATCTACACCTAAACCTGCATCCACACCTGCATCTGCACCCACACCCCCATCTGCACGGGCAAAAGCCTCTAAACCTGCACCCACACCTCCATCTGCATCCACACCCACAGCTTTCCTACAGCTAGATTTACCAGAGTAGAAAGATGAATAAGGATCCTGTATCATCTATCCAAAGTCATACAAGTACCTGGAAACTTTGCATGTGCCAGGTAGCATTTCCTTCCATCAACAAGCATTCCACGGAAAAGTTTATGCAACACACTGTTCATTCAAGAATTTGTCATCTCTAGACATTGTAACTTGTGGTAGTTTAGCCTCTCCAGAGACATCTCTGGTAGCTTGATGAGATGTTCCTGCCAGACATCCATCCTTACGTGCTGGAGGATAGCCAGGCCATGCTGGTCACTTGTGATACCACCAAGCCCACAAGGATGGATCACTCCTTCATTTGGTACAGATGTTTGTTACCAGATCCCCTAGTGAAATGATTTATACATCTCAGGCCTTGCTTCTTTTTAACGTGAGCAAAACCAGACAGAGGCATGATAATTCCACTGATCCCAGGTAGCATTTCCCTAGAGAAAAGGTTGATGATTTTAAGTGATTTGGCGGGCAAAAGCCTCCAAGAGCACTAGAAACCAAAGGAACATAGGAGAAACTGCCTGAGATAACAGCTAGAACACAGGACAATTTTAGGTAACACAGCATAACTTAACCTACTTCTTTCTTTTTGTCCTGAACACATCTGAACGAGTACAGACATTGAGATCAGACAGAAAAATTATATTATTTAGCTATTACAATTCTGAGTTGGTGCTGGGAGTCCTTTAGTATCTTGTGATAACACAGCCAAAAGGTCAGGTGAAATTACCTTTATCCACATCCTGGTAGTAAAACTGAAACAGCACTGCTCAAGGATCAGTAGGAATATTTAATTCTGATTTTATACTGGCATGCCTAAGCTTGCTAATTCTTCCAGCACAGGCTGTTAGTAATTCTTTTTTTTCTTCTATATAAACTCCTCATATAAATTACATCAGGGTGGACAGTAATGGTCCACTTATTAAGAATCAATTTATGTTACCCTACAGATCACCTCAGTTTTCAACACCAACTCTTGGATGGCAAAAACCAACACAATGTTTAAAACAAAGATCTGATGGTGAATAATTTTTATTCTTGTATTGCCTGTCAATTTCCAGCTAAATGTAATTAAATGGATGATTCCACAAGAAGATGAAAGCAAGGAATGCTTTAAAAATGGATTCATATAAAGGATGATTTAATTAGAATTACAAAGGACAATGAAAAGAGTGAACTTTGTCATCTGGAATACGACTCTTTCCTAAGTAGATCTTTGAAGAAGGTGCTCATTAGCATGGTTCTATATTTTGCCCAGCAGCCCTTCAGTCAGACTTGTTCAAGTTTCATTAATATTGCAAAATTTGGGGCAAAAAAATGTAACTTTAATTATAGGCTTGGATTATTTGCAAATTAAAATACTGCCTTTAGCTGCACTAAAAGAGCACTCAGAAGAGCCTTTGTGAGAATCTTATTTCTCCTGAAATCCCACAAGATGGAATCACTTTCTATTTTAATTAATAGCTTATTTGCCAGTCATTTACAATTCAGAGCAGAGCCTTGACTGTTAGCACCTCTAAATACTCATTCCTCACACTGGGTAAATTATTTTCCAGTATCAGGAAAAGGTCTGGGACACAGTATTTTCTTTTTTGAGGCAATAATGGCTTCAGGAATCAATCCATGTGGCACATTTGATTGTATCAAGGAGAGATGGAGGTGACTGTAGAAGAGTAAGACCATGGCAAGGATACCATGATGTGGATGGACTACTGCTCTCACCAGCAGCTTCCAGCTGCAGAGAACTATTATTCCTTCATGGCTTCTTCATACTTAACAGTATCAAACGTGAATTTAATAAAACCAGCCAAGCACCAAATTCTCCTTTCCATTTCCTTCTCTCCCAGGCCTACTCCTCCCTTCTTCCTTTGCACTTCTGCTGTGTCCTTCTACCCACAACCAACCAGACCCCATACTCCCTCTCACAGCAAGACTATTTTCTGCCTCTTAACTTTGTTACTCCATTTACTTACCTGCCTCATATCAGGACCTCCAACTCTTCTTCAGGAGTTTACAATTCTCTCATTTCCCACCTCACCTCTGAGAATAGCTAGACAGATATTTCTAAGGAGAAAAATCATTTATTCAGCACATTTTTGTCTGTGCAGCACGGGTTACAACATAAAAAATCCTACATTTGTCAGCAGTATGGGCATGAGTGTGTAAGTGGCTGAAAAATATAAAGGGATGGTTAGTAGAGAACTTCCTTTTTCCTAGGAATCTCCCATTTCATTAGTTTCCCATAGTCTGCTGCTCTGATTCCAGGAATCCCAATTCTTAACCTACAGTTCAGACAGAGCAGTGCTGGTGAGAATTGGGAAATGGCTTCAAGTTGCACCAGGGGAGGTTCAGACTGGATATTAGGAAGAATTTCTTCCCTAAGAGGGTTAACAGACATTGGCACAGACTGCCCAGGGAGGTGGTGGAATCACCATTCCTGGTAGTGTTCAGAAAACATGCAGGTGTGGTGCTTGGGGCCATGGTTTAGTGGTGAGCATGGCAGTGTTGGGTGGATGGTTGGACTCAATGATCTCAGAGGTCTTTTCCAACCAGAATGACTCCATACACAGAATCCACATCTGCTACAGGAGATTACAAACCTACATCTGCTCCAGCTAAAGAAGGGCATGTGAGGATTTGCGCTGCTGCTTTGAAGGAACAACACCTTTAAAGGAGTGCAGGTCACATACAACAAAACACTGACCTGTTCTTTGAATGCTTTACGTTATAAACCATAATTAACTGCTTCTAGAATGTGAGGCCCCAGAGAAGGAAGTTCAACCAAGCAGCACAAGTCAAGGCTTTGCGAAGAAGCTTTCAGATCTGCACAGTCTGTTGGCACTCTCCAGAAGGATGTCTCCAACATCAGCCAGGTAGGTGCCACTGAAAACACAGCAGGGTAAATACTGAAAGGTCAGTTCCCCTCCAGTGCTTGTCCTCCAGCCTTCTCCCTCTGAACAGACTGGTACCTGTGTGCATGCAAAGAGTAAATCATGCATTCTCACACTGCTGCCAGTGTCCTTTTTTTCTTAAAGCAGCAATATTTATAGATGCAAACAAGAGAGCTACAGAGGGTATGGACTGCAGGGTTTTCACACCATGCCTCCTTTTTGCCTTGAAAAAAAGAAAAGAGGAAAAGGTCTTTCCTGGTGTGGATGAGAGCTTTGGGTTCTTCTTGTCTTTGCACATGTAACCAACCTGTGACTAAACTTTGTGAGCCATATGGTCTTTTGTGACCAGTCCTCCTGAGGATGCTGTAAAATGCAGTGCAGCCAAGTGGAAGCACCAATGTTTACTCAAGGTTTGCTTCCCTTGGAAAAGAAATGTGATGTGGCTTCAGTTTAGCTTCTACCACGTGAGAAATACAGTGACCACAGAGCTGTGGTGAAAGGCTCAGTATGCAGTAAGGCTGCTGGAGTCACAGTCTTCCTCATGCAGAGGACAGAGTGGTAGAAGGTTTCCTCACTTATTTGGGGTTGTTGGCACACATCAAAGGGGATATCAAGGACTCTGTGGCTAGCACAGTGTGACTGTGCAATGGAGATGTATATCTCACAGGGTCAGGGAGCTGGGCACTTGTGCTACATGAGGAAGTCTGGTGCCAGTATCCCCTGTGAACTAGACCTGTAACATTCTCACATGTAAGTGCATGGCTAGAAAGGGGAGATTTTAATTTCTTTATCTGTGCAAATCTTATTAATTCAGTAATGAAGGAAAAAAGGACCTATCCCTCAAACACTGGTGGGTAGTCTGTGTGTCCTTTGCAGTTAGCAAACCAAAATACTTCTGTGGCTGTCAATGTTGTAACAGAATAGCACATAATTTCTGGTCTCTGGTCTAGTAGAATATTTGAGGTTTTGCAATGTATCCTGTCAGAGCTGATAAGTGTACAGCAGGGTGTTTGGTTTGAAAAATCATAAAATGGTAAAACACTGCCACTTATGTGCAAAGTTGTCAGGATGCATGATAGGGAGCTTATATTAAAAGGTGCTTATACATTATTTATAAGCCCAGATCTCCTGGTGAGGAAACTCTAATTTCAATGTACCTTGCTATTTCACCCCATTAAAAGAAAATCTGTAATAGTATTTCATTAAGTAGATAATCCTCCTACATAAAAGACTTAGATCTTGCTCTTTGAGAACTAATTGTAGGTATCAGAAAACTAGGAGTAGAATCTGGATTTGCCATGTGCCATTTTTAAGCAATCTCACACAGAACTCTGATTTTGTATCATCATCAACTTCTTTTCATACCTCTAAGACAAATATTTTCCTCTGGGTGAGGGCTGTGCTGGAGCTGGAAGTTCTTATGAGAAATACTTGTCTCTGGCTGTCAGTGTTCCCTCTTGGAGGGCTGAGTAAGACACCTCAGTGGCATTTATTAGTGCTACTTCTCTGCCTTTTTGTTCTGTCTTCTTTGGTATGACTTCTAAATTAAATCTTATTTCTTCTGCCCTTTCATTACTTACCAGTGTTTCCATTGGGGAAGAATGGTTTTCACTCTCCTCACAAAGCACAGTCAATTGGTTTCAATACCCTCATTTAGACTTAGTTATCTGTAATGAAACAAATATGCCCTTTGTTCATTATGCAGATTGAAGTGACAAGTTCAGAGCACACATTCCTACCAATGTTAAATGGTCACACCTGGAATGTGGCTTCTGTTTCCAATATGAGTAATTGACTATTAATGTGAGAGCATCTGACAGGGATTACTCACATCTAACTAACTAACTAACATCCAACACAAACCTACCCTGGTAGAGCTTCATGCCATTCCCTCAGGTCCTGCAACATGCATTTAAAGAACACACATCTAGCCTGAAGCCTTTGTAGTTGTATACATCCCTTAATCACATATCAGTTATCTACTTAGTGGCTAGAGTTGTCTCCATTTCCTCTTTCCTTCCTGCAAGACTGAGGAGAAACCTTCCACAGAGCCTTAGGAAATGTGCTACATCCAACCATCATTTCTACCTGATGCTGGAATTTCTACTTGACTCCACTTTCATTCAAGATGCAGCAATTTAGGCTTTTCCCTTCTGCTTTTCATGATTTCTTAGGCCTTAAAAGAAGTGCAAGCATGTACTTTCACTTCAAATAATAAACCCAGTGATGCTTGTGAACATTCAGCAGCTCTCTCCTGACATTGTGGCAAATTTGATAAAACCCCAACCAAATGGACTTGTTGTGGGCTCAGAAAGTGAGTTGATAAACTCACAGAGGAAGAAAATATCAAAAGATATCCAACTCAAATATATCCCTCATACCCAAGGAAGTCCATGAGCCACAGATTGCCAAAACCTGGGAAATTCTATCTAGTTGCCTTGCTCTTATGTTCCTCCTAAAGCAGCCATGCTTCCTATTTACAGAGATGCAGTCACAAACCAGGTGTATCTCTCTGTTCTTCATGTTCTGCATATTGCAAAGTTTAGATACTCAAAACAGAGAAAGGAATTGAGTCATTAAAATAGAATGTAATGCTAATTTCTGGAAAGCACTGCAGGATCCCTATAAACAAGGCAATGAGGCACATGCTGCTCCCTGTTTGAGCTGAACCCCCACTCCCTGAAATACTAAAATCTAATCATATAGCCTACTTACTGCTGGCTCTTGACAGTGATTTGGCATTTGACCAGTGAGTAATTCACAGATCAGGAGGGAGGTTTGCTTCCTGATGAAATGGAGAGCAAACATTTGAGGCACATGCTCCACATGAATGCAAAGCACTAATAATAATGTGAACTTCAGAAATTTACAAATAATTTCACAAATACTTACTGATAACAGCTAATTAGATCACACCAAGTGAAATAGCCTTTCTGTCTTTATGTTAAAAGGTATACACATATCCCTTTCATTGCTGGGGTCTTCATTAGACACTTCCTCTCCTGGTGTAACCTGATAATCTATAGCTTTGCCTTCCACAGAGGACCACGTGGTACCTGAAAAAGGTCTTAAAGAAATTATGCCTGAATTGAGAAACCAAAGCACATAATCTATGAACTCCCTTTATCATTATTTGTCTGAATTAAATCCCTCATTTTCTCACATAATTAATATTTCTCTCCTATGCAATTAGACTTGACCACAGAACAGGGGGATGGTCACCTCCCTAGTCCTGCTGGCCACACTACTTCTGATCCAAGCCAGGATGCTGTTGGCCTTCTTGGCCAGCTGGGCACACTGCTGGCTCAGCTTCAGTCAGCTGTTGAGCAGCAACCCCAGGTCCTTCTCTGCCAGGCAGCTTTCTGCAATTCCACTCAATAAAATATATCTGTAACAAAAATACGCGTACCTTCATATATCAGGACTTTATCCATCCCTAACTTCTAACCCTGAAAAGAACTTGTCAGTAACATGCCATGGTTGGGGACTTTTAAACTAATGCAGTGACAGATGCTCTCTCTTACTCCTTTTTTTCCCACTCCAGGAAAGAAAAAGAATTATCAGAAAGAAGGAGAGAGTCTTGTGGATTGGAAATGAAAACCTTAACTTTTTAAATGAAAATAATAACAATAACATGAAATATACACAAGAACCAATAGCACACCCAACCCCTCCTTGATGGCAACTACCTCACCCTCACCACTGATGCTGTAGCAGAAAGACTCACCAACAGATGAGTACTTCATATAAACATGCTTTCTTTTTTTGATACCTAAATCTCTTTCCTGTTAGGGAGTTGGACCCAGATATATTTTGGTTTTGTGGTTTGAAAGGTTATATTCTTTCACTCTCAGGGGTCCTCAGAGTCAAAACCCAAACCAGATCTTGCTGTCTCTCATAATTAGATTTAAATAGATTGAGCTGGGTATGTATTTTGTGGAGGTTGTTTAAAATAATTAGCATCAAAATGGTCAGAGGTAGTCTTTGAAGTTCACACCACTTAAGATGAAGTGATGGAATTTCACATCAGTGTTAGGTAGTTCTAGCCCTTTGGGCAGGCTGGAAATAGCTTCATAATGTTTAGACAATGAGCACAAGAAAATAAGAGGATGAAGACATTTAAATGAAAACTTAACATCTGGTAGACAGTGAAATCTATGCCACTTCTTTTAAAATGTACTAATACATTTATGGTGTGTGTTTTACAATTAAGAAAACCCCAAACAGAAAACAAAACAAAACAAATCCAAGCCCAAATTTGATGTTTTTTCTCTTTTCTCTCTTTGCTTCCTTCCTCCCTCCCTTTGTAGTTCAATATCAGTTATCTTTAAGAAAGAATGCATTTAGAAGGAGAAACACGGATATCAAACATTTAAGAGTAGACTACATTTTATGCTCAATAGATGGCAGTGAAACACTGAAAAATCCACCAACTTTGTGTTTTTATATTTAGATGTCTTTTGCAGTGATGATAACCAGCTAGTGCCCAATGCTCCTCCTTAACAGCAGGGGAATTTACGCTTCCCTCTAGACTCCAAGCTGCTGTTTCAGAGGGACCTGACATCATCACAAGCATCATCATCTAGTCTTTGCTCTGATATTTTTGGGTGAGTGTTTCCTTTGCATCTGCTCCCTCTTCCTTAGCTTTTCATTCAGAAAGCTCTGTAACTTTGCTTTGATTAGATGTCAATCACTGCTGATAAGGTGATGAGAAATCCCTTCCAGTGCTCATGTCTTCAATGTCTTCAGGATGTGACCAACTGACCTGCTAAGTATATAGAGAAAACCTTTCTGTATTTGCTCTTCTGAGAAATATAGAAGCTTGTACTGCATTACTTGAAGTAATTTACTACAACCTCCTTTCAGGTAGTTGTAGAGAGTGAGAAGGTCTCTCCTGAGCCTCCTCTTCTCCAAACTAAGCAACCCCAGTTCCCTCATCTGCTTCTCATTACATTTGTGCTCTAGACCTTTCACCAGCTTTGTTGCCCTTCTTTGGACACACTCCAGCATCTCATTGTCCTTCCTGTAGTGAGGGACCCAAAACTGAACCTAGGATTTGACATGTGCATTCACCAGTGCCCAGCACAGGAGGACAATCATCTCACTAGTCCTGCTGACCACACTATTTCTGCTCCAAGCCAGGATGCTGGTGACATTCTTGGCCTCCTGGGCACACTGCTGGCTCACATTCAGCTGCCATTGACCAACACCCCCAGGTCCTTTTCTTCCAAGCAGCTTTAAAGCTACTCTGCCCCAAGCCTGGAGTGTTGCATGTGGTTGTTGTGGCCAAAGTGCAGGACTCAGGACATGGCCTTGTTGAACTTCATCCCATTGATCCAAACTGTCGAGATCCTTTTGTAGAGAGAGATCTAGCTTTTTTTTTTTTTGCGCTTTGGTAGTAGACAAAAGTAGTGGTTTTTTTCTGAACATCAGTTGCCATGCAGTAATTTTTTCCTAACTTCAATCTTCATATCTTTTTGGCTCACACCTTTGTCCTACAACAGCGTTAGAATAGCTCAGAGGTTTGGCTGGAGATGATACATCTTTGAGTATCATGTCAAAGATCAGCACAAATAGTTCAAAGCAGCCTTTTGGCATTGGACCAAAATTCCCTTGAAAAAAATCTGAGCTTGTTTAGCCCAGTTTATTGTAAAAACACAATGTAATTATGGTTCATCATGTCAACTTGAATAAACTTGAAAGGTTTCACTCTTTTTAATGCCATTGTAAAAATGTACCCAAAAGTGAAAAACTGAATCCTGTCTATTTTCTACTGAACCACAAAAGAAGTCCAAGTCCAGATAATACTAAGGGCCTCATTTAAAACCCACAAACTCCAAAGAATTTAGAGAGTTAATGCTAAAAATACAGCCTTTACTTCTTTGGTTGCATTTAGGTACTGAAGAGGTGGAACTGCAATACCTACAGAGGATGGGGTTAGCTAAGGATCCTAAACAGAGCTTGAAAATATCCCCAGACACAGCATTCTGTGTCGCCAGCCCCATTTATGGATACTGCTATATTAATGACACAATATTTATCTTAGAAGCCACCAAATCTCTTTGCCAGGTTAAACATTTGTAATCTGGATCCAGCTTTAATATACTCTTTCAAATGGGAAAGCCACAAGCAGCTATAGGCAGCAGCAACAACACAGTCTCCCTCCATCTGTTAATTTGTCAGGATTACAGGCAAGGCTGAGCCAAGACTAATAAGCACCTTCCATGAGGATATTAATTGGGATGGTAAAATAATGAGACTCCTTGCTGTGAGCAAAGCTGAGTTCAGTGTGCTGCAAGAAAATCCTACACTCTTTAAACAAAAGACTAGCTGTGGACTGAGATCAGTGAAATGGGAACAGAGTACAGGCTTCCTTCCCTCTTCTTATCCCTAGATGCCCATGATCCATAACTTCTGGATACACCTGGCAGTCATCATTTTTACCATTCAGTCCTTGCTTACCACATGCACTCAGTGGATCTGTTCACTTCAGTATGGACTGTAACTCTTTCAGAAGTGTCCACTTCATTTCTATAGGTGGAACTAAGGGGATTAGATTGGATTTTCTCTATAGCCATTGTCTTGCCTGTGCGATTCCGTGGGCTTTCAATGCCATGGCTATGAGGCAAATGGAGAAGGAAGAGGAGCAGCAATAGACTCAGTGATCTGAGAGGTCATTTCCAGCCATGAATATTCTGTGATTAATCTGAATTAACTAGAGGTGTTCTTCTGGACACAAACTGCTAACAGTGACTAGTAATCTAAATTATTGATACACAGAGTCATTATGTTTGGAAAAGACCTCTGAGATGATGGAGTCCAACTGTACACCCAACACTGCCATGCTCACCACTAAACCATGGCCCCAAGCACCACAGCTACAGCTGTACAGGACAATCAGCCCTGACACTGAGCTCAGTGGTGACAGAGGCAGAAGACTTCCTCTGAAAAAAGTAGCCTTTATAACAAAAAGTTGCCAAATAGATGTGTATTTGGGCTTCATGCATGAGAGGGCTTAAATGGCTATGTGGCAGTACAGTTATTCTGTGTGGGTCTTAGCATGCTGCACTTCCCAGGAAAGTGCATCACCTGATGGAAATACTCAAGAGTCACAGAAAACACCCCTTTAGAAAAGGCAATAAGCAAACCCCCAGCAGACATTGTACTGCTTGTGGATTGGAAATTAAAACTACTTTAATGAAAATAATAACAATAATATGAAATACATATATATATACAGAACCAATAGCACACCCAAACCCCTCTTGATGGCAATTACTTCACCCTCACCACTGATGCTGTAGCAGAAGGACTCACCAGCACACGAGAATCAGACTCAGGGGCTGGATCCTGGAACTGGAGTCAGGAATTCTTGGATTAAGATGGAAGGCAGAACAGACAGAGTCTTGCAACAGCAGAGCTGAGCTGCTGATCCTCACCAGGGGAGCTCCCAGTCCACCATCCCAGATAGCTCAGGTGCTCAACCTTCAGGAAAGGTTGAGGCCCCAACCTCTCCTTTTTTGTATTTGCTGTTAATCAGGTGCTAAATAGCTTAATCCTGCACCTGCCTTGCTTGGGTCTCAAGCTTTATGTCAGAGACCCCAAGGGACAAGCTTGATGTGAAAATTTCAAGGACTGACCCTCAGTTTTGTACTGAATATAACAAATATGACATGGAATAGCTTATTCTGACTCAAACTAGGGCAAAAGTTCAGGATATTTTAACATGCTGAGAAAGGAAGAGGAGAATGGGGCAAGAAGAAAGCTCCTTGCAGAGTACCATGAGAGAAGAGTTAATTCTGCTTTACTCAGCTGAAATCCAGACTTCTGTGAAAACTCTCCTGTCATGTATAATAGCACAAAAAAGACAGGCAAGCATAATAAAGGATTTTCAGGTTTATTCAGGGAAAAACATCCTTTTGTGACCTTGTCTAGGTGATGATTCTGTGGCCACAGTGATAATTTGCCTCTCTCTGTGACTAAGCAAAGCAATGGCAAAGTCACTGAATTTTGAGCTGCTCTGATTAAATGCTTTGTGTTTGGGAACATGTCTCATAGGAATATATCTTCAGGGGTTGGGAGTTGTTATGATAGGCTAAGGGAACCCTGTATTGCATGGGAGCTCTTCATTCAATTTTAGAATAATGGATTTTTTTCATTATTTGATGGTGGAACAAACTTTATGATGCCAACCATTTGGACATCATAAAAACCCATAAATCCTCCCTTTCCTGCCTCACTCTGTAATATCTACATAAGGAGAGAAAGAAGAGAGAAAGAAGAGAGGAAGAAAGAGAGAAAGAAGAGAAAAAGAAAGAAAGAAAGAAAGAAATCCTACTACTCTCTCTTTATTCCTCATCCATGAAAGAAGTTGGTTAGTGTACTCACATATGCCAGGTCATTTTGACCAACATGTATAGCCAGTAATTACAGAAAGTTGTAAGACATCCAGAGACTCAATAAGAAAGCCTCCACCTCTTCTGGTAAAGCAGAAATGGACTCCAACAAACAAATATTTACTCAGATCTGTGAGCCACAGATACTGGAACTTCAGGTTACAGCTTCATCTTCCAGCCTGCAAAGCATATTCAGGTCATCTTCCATCCCTGGAGGTGTTGAAAAAACGTGTACAAGTGGCACTTGGTGACATGGTTCAGTGGCCATGGAGGTCTTGGGTCTGGATAAACTTTGAGGTCTTTTCCAACCTCAGTGATTCCATGATTCTATGATATTTACCAACTATAACACTCTGCTGCTTGTGCTTTTTTGCTTTACTCCAAAAGTAGAAGTTCTATCACTTGATTTTTAGGTAGAGATTTGGGAATCAGTTATGTAGAGAGTTTGATGATGCATATTTAAGAACATAGTTGACTATTCTAATATTTAGTATGAGGGAAAAGAGCAAAATTTGGCCTGTTGGTTATTTTTGTGCCTGACCTGAAGACAGCATGCAGGGACTCATCCAACACCTGCTGAAGGCAGTGGAAGCGGTGTGTTCTTCTTACATAAGAGATGCTCTCAAACTACTTCATTTGTGATACATGAATATAAAATCCTTCCTCTTGTGCTCATCAACAAACTTGAGAAAAATCCTATATGCAGAAACAAAACTCTTAAAATGTGTCAAAAAGCTAACATTCACTAAAAGTCTCTTTCTTCCAAGCCAATCAGCTTGCACAACCTCCAAAAGCTTAGCAGTTCAAACTATTCAGATGGTTCAGAAGACAAGACTGTGTCCACAGGCTATAATTTTNCACACCCAAACCCCTCTTGATGGCAATTACTTCACCCTCACCACTGATGCTGTAGCAGAAGGACTCACCAGCACACGAGAATCAGACTCAGGGGCTGGATCCTGGAACTGGAGTCAGGAATTCTTGGATTAAGATGGAAGGCAGAACAGACAGAGTCTTGCAACAGCAGAGCTGAGCTGCTGATCCTCACCAGGGGAGCTCCCAGTCCACCATCCCAGATAGCTCAGGTGCTCAACCTTCAGGAGAGGTTGAGGCCCCAACCTCTCCTTTTTTGTATTTGCTGTTAATCAGGTGCTAAATAGCTTAATCCTGCACCTGCCTTGCTTGGGTCTCAAGCTTTATGTCAGAGACCCCAAGGGACAAGCTTGATGTGAAAATTTCAAGGACTGACCCTCAGTTTTGTACTGAATATAACAAATATGACATGGAATAGCTTATTCTGACTCAAACTAGGGCAAAAGTTCAGGATATTTTAACATGCTGAGAAAGGAAGAGGAGAATGGGGCAAGAAGAAAGCTCCTTGCAGAGTACCATGAGAGAAGAGTTAATTCTGCCTTACTCAGCTGAAATCCAGACTTCTGTGAAAACTCTCCTGTCATGTATAATAGCACAAAAAAGACAGGCAAGCATAATAAAGGATTTTCAGGTTTATTCAGGGAAAAACATCCTTTTGTGACCTTGTCTAGGTGATGATTCTGTGGCCACAGTGATAATTTGCCTCTCTCTGTGACTAAGCAAAGCAATGGCAAAGTCACTGAATTTTGAGCTGCTCTGATTAAATGCTTTGTGTTTGGGAACATGTCTCATAGGAATATATCTTCAGGGGTTGGGAGTTGTTATGATAGGCTAAGGGAACCCTGTATTGCATGGGAGCTCTTCATTCAATTTTAGAATAATGGATTTTTTTCATTATTTGATGGTGGAACAAACTTTATGATGCCAACCATTTGGACATCATAAAAACCCATAAATCCTCCCTTTCCTGCCTCACTCTGTAATATCTACATAAGGAGAGAAAGAAGAGAGAAAGAAGAGAGGAAGAAAGAGAGAAAGAAGAGAAAAAGAAAGAAAGAAAGAAAGAAATCCTACTACTCTCTCTTTATTCCTCATCCATGAAAGAAGTTGGTTAGTGTACTCACATATGCCAGGTCATTTTGACCAACATGTATAGCCAGTAATTACAGAAAGTTGTAAGACATCCAGAGACTCAATAAGAAAGCCTCCACCTCTTCTGGTAAAGCAGAAATGGACTCCAACAAACAAATATTTACTCAGATCTGTGAGTCACAGATACTGGAACTTCAGGTTACAGCTTCATCTTCCAGCCTGCAAAGCATATTCAGGTCATCTTCCATCCCTGGAGGTGTTGAAAAAACGTGTACAAGTGGCACTTGGTGACATGGTTCAGTGGCCATGGAGGTCTTGGGTCTGGATAAACTTTGAGGTCTTTTCCAACCTCAGTGATTCCATGATTCTATGATATTTACCAACTATAACACTCTGCTGCTTGTGCTTTTTTGCTTTACTCCAAAAGTAGAAGTTCTATCACTTGATTTTTAGGTAGAGATTTGGGAATCAGTTATGTAGAGAGTTTGATGATGCATATTTAAGAACATAGTTGACTATTCTAATATTTAGTATGAGGGAAAAGAGCAAAATTTGGCCTGTTGGTTATTTTTGTGCCTGACCTGAAGACAGCATGCAGGGACTCATCCAACACCTGCTGAAGGCAGTGGAAGCGGTGTGTTCTTCTTACATAAGAGATGCTCTCAAACTACTTCATTTGTGATCCATGAATATAAAATCCTTCCTCTTGTGCTCATCAACAAACTTGAGAAAAATCCTATATGCAGAAACAAAACTCTTAAAATGTGTCAAAAAGCTAACATTCACTAAAAGTCTCTTTCTTCCAAGCCAATCAGCTTGCACAACCTCCAAAAGCTTAGCAGTTCAAACTATTCAGATGGTTCAGAAGACAAGACTGTGTCCACAGGCTATAATTTTTGGTGATGTGGTATGAGAGCTGTTGTCTACAGGGTCTAATGATCTATGACCACAGACAAACTGACCCCAGGATCATCAGCCAACCACAAACACAGCACTGGGATTTAAATGTGGCTTCCAGAAACCACAAACCTCCAGCCACTGAGCTAAAACAGCAACTGCACTGGATCAGCAAACAGAGAGAACTGGTGAGCAAACATCTGAAGGGGTGCATCATGTTGTCAGTGCAGCACATGTGTCCTTCAGGGATCACATCATTAGCAGGTACCAGAAGGTTAAGCAGAATAAAAGCTTCTCACATACAGACAGAGGCTGTACAGAGAGAGATATATATTTGACATCAGCCCTGGGACATGCTTGGTGCCTTTGCAAACAGACAAGCATTATTCCTGGCTAGTGTCTCCTCTGGAGCCTCTTCCTGCCTAATCCATAATGATTCAGTGTTTTCTGTCTTCATAACCAGAGGTGGAGTGCTGTGATAGAACCAAATCAACAGGAAATTAATGGATGTACTGGAGAAAATGAAAGGTTCAAAAGGCAAAGCAGCAAAGTTGTAAACCTCATGACTTTTATCTGAGGGAAAAGAGAAAGAATAAAACCTAAAGAGAGGAAAAAAGGGTACAATTTCTTAAACCAGGAGTTGTCATGGAGCATTATCAGCTCCAGCAATGATCTCCTTCCTTGCCAGGTTTCCATATTCAAACTGGAGAAAAGAAAATGCTCCATTTGGCTAGCTTCTCCCAGGAGCCTTTGGCACACTTCTCAATTCACTTTGTGTGACTGTGATACTAAACTTACCCAGGGACAATATTTACAACTCTCCATCAAGGTTAAAAATGAAGTGAGGAGGAAGGTGGAAAACAAGGCATCTCTTCTGGAAACTCACAGCTAACCAGAGCTTTGCAAACTAGCCTTCGAGTGCTTAAATGCTTCAACTGAAGAAAGCCATATAGGATTTAGGATTTTATCTGCCATAATCCTTGTATTTAAAGAAAACATTTATTTTATTTATTTTCAAAGCAGATGATGTCATCCTATGGCAGAAATGTGACTAGCTGGAAATAACTGGCTTAACAAAACCCCAAACACTGGAAATAAAACCCATCAAGAAATACACTCACATTCTTCCTGGATGTTCACATTAAAATCTCTGATCCCAAAGGCTTTGACATGAGTCTGCTCATCTTGTTCAATAAGCTCTGTGCTAAGTTTTGTTAGGAGAGGACTGTGTTCCTCAGAAACATTTTTAAGAGAGCTTTCAAGCCATTTCAGGGAAAATCTTACCAAATTAACAAGTCAGCTCTTCAATGGGTTTAAACTACTGGAACTCTGATATTCTGGACCAGGAGGAAATAGAATTAGCTCAGGTAGAACTACTGGGGAAAACACAGAACCAGCTTTAATATTTGTTTTATCCTCCTGTTGTAGTCTTTTTGGCTGCCTATGAAGTTGTTATCTGAACATTAGACATGCAATGGCTACTTAAGCATCTCAATTCCAGATAAACTTCCAAGACAACACTGAAAGTCACCAGCCCACCCTCTAGGACCACCAAAACCTAGCTTTTTCAGAGCCTGTAATTCCATTACTAATGTTGCTATGGTACCAAACCCTTTTTTTCCTAGGTATGTCCATATCTGCCTGTAATCTGACAACAGTAAACTGCAGAGTTCCTTTCTCAGAGCTCAGCTCCCTCAGGGCTCATAAAATGTGCATTCCTCCACTCCTTTCAAAATACAGTTTGATTTGGGAGGTGATTGTGCTTATCAACACCTCCACATATCCCCCCCCACCTTCCCACACATTCCCAGGCTAGCTGAAAGAGTAATTCCTGATTTACTCAATAGGCCAGGCATTAAAATTCCAAGTGCTTTGAACATTTTTGGTCTCTTCTTCACCAGAAGTTTATTCCCTCTTACAGAAGACAACATAAAGTGCTAAGCTGTGGTATGGTCCAGGATGCTCTCTGTGTCACTATCTCTTGTAGTTCTCATTGAATGTTGAAGCAGAAAAGGCAGGGGAAGTGAGAATGAATGTCCAGTCAGTTAAGAAACCCCCTGGAAAGGGCAAACTGGGATCCTTTACTGACTCAGATCCACCAAGGCTTAGGTAGAGCTTTGCCCTGAGTCATTGCACTACTGCAGCATCCTTGAGCTGAGATTTTAAGCCCCACTTAGGCAAGGAAGGGACTAGACTTTCAAGAGTCACCATGCACAAAAGAAGGACACTGAGAAGTGACATAAACACTTATTACTAAAACCATATACTGATGTTTTGGAAAGGGTTGACCTGTTTGTATTGTGCACTTGGATTGAATAGCAACCAGAAAATTCTCAAGAGTTTCTAGTTTTGCCTCCAGTTTATATTTAGCAGTGATTTATTCCAGTAATAATAATTTTTTTTTCTGGCTTATGGAATTAAAAAAGGCTGGTTTTACTGATTTGTACCTTTAGTAAAATGCTCAACATATGAATTTTGTTTAATCAAACTCTGTAAATAACTGACAGAAAACTATACTAATATTTTGTATACAGAGGGTGATATGCTTGTGTGTGTACTGCAACCATACAGTCCCCTAAAACACTGGGCACAGGAGAAAAAGCAGAATTATTGTATGAAAAATAAGTTTTCTTAGTGAAATAGGTTGGCTAATACTTTGCTTCTGGTTTAGCAGAGGAAACAACAACAAAAACATTCCTTTGGGTGTTTTGAATGATACCTGAGAAGTTCCAAGGAATTTGCTGTCAAACATACTCAGTACCTTCCAGAAGAAATCAGGAACATAAATCTGAGATCAAAAGGGTTTGCCACTCAGGATTGGTCACTGTCTGTTCCCAAGAGGCAATGAATTGTATTAAATTCTGCTTCTCTGTATGTTAAGCTATAAAAACCTGATTAGAGAGCACTTCACTAATGAGATGCTTAGCCCCATGCCATGGGAGTTTTGATTCCACTGATGCTTTCCTGTCCCTACAGGAAGGACTGAGTTTTTTCAGTTGATGAAGAAGTTTTATTCCCTTGAATGAACAGTGTCCTTATCATGTCCTTCTGCCAGCTCCAGGCAGTTCCAGGTTAATGGCATGATCTCAAACAGAGTTCTGGAGTATTATTTCAAGATGATGTCTTCTACTCAGCACTGGAGTTCCTTCCTTCCTCCAGTGAGAGAACAAAGCAGTTGTGAATGGGTTAATGATCTTGGAGACAAGGGGAAAGGCCACCAAAATAAACCAACTCAAACAACTATTCAATTAACACCTATTTAGCTTTTCTACTAATGCTCAGACACAATTTTACTCTCTGGTGTTGGAGGTATATGTCTCATTAGCAGCAGCACATAAATATATATGTTTATGTATATTTTGGCAACTTGACTCTTGTTAACTTCCCCCAACATTCTTATGATTGCACTGCAGTCCAATCTTTTCATACTTTTCTGTTTTCCCTACAAATAACCCTGCTGGAAATACAAGATTGTTTTGAACCCAACTGTTATTTCCCTTGGAAAAATAAACATCTCTTTGCATTTCTCAGTAGGGGACTTGCTTTGAGCTTCCTGATAGTTTTTAAGCTGTTCCTTCAGAGCACTTCAGTTCCAAGCTTTGTCTGTGGATGATCCACACACAAAAAAAAAATGGAGCCTTTTTAAGAGCCACACCAAAAGCATGGAGCTTCACACTTCGTGTAGTGCAGAACATTTTCCCTGTAAATCCAGATGTGCTCAGATGCAGTCACTTCTTGGTAGAGCTGAGCAGATGCTTAAGTGTCCCTGTGATGCTCTTACCGTGATTGCCTGCTTCTGTCTCTTGTGAATGACTTAATCAAGACAGTCACCTGTAAGTGTGATATCCTTGTTTTCCTTTTGTCCCAAAGATCCCATAAATAAAAGTGTCAGCTGGCAGGTGATCACTAAGGGTTTCCTTTGCCTTACTTTCTAAGGGGGAATTTGTACTCTGAGTAAGCACTTCTGCTCCTGAAGGTTCTAGGATAGCCCTCTCCCCTTTTGTGTCAGCATTTCAAAGGATGCTTTAGCCAGTTTCTCACCCCCATTCACTCTACCAACTGCTTGAAACTAAGGCCATAAATTCCTTCTGCTCAACTCTTTTAGTGGGTCTTCAGCAAGTGGGAGTACAGTCCAAGCACCTGAAGTATTCCAGAACTAACAAGCAGAAAGCCCCTTGCAGTGTTGATGTGTAGGTAGGTGTGGGATTAGGCAGCACCAACACTCACTCTCCTTTATACTCCTCATGCTTGCTGAACTCAATTTGCTTCCATGCTGCAGAAGGGAATCCTGCTCCTTCAAGGTGTACACACTGTCCTCTTTGGGAAGACCAGTTTTGTGTCTTCCACAGCTCAAGGCCCTTGGCAGGTGATAGCCAACTAGCAGTGTCATAATTCTAGGGTAGATAGGGGAAACACCAGCTCCTGTGTGCTAACACGTTGTGGCTCTGCTCTCTTCTGCAGGGTAGACATGGATCAGTTGACCTAAAGATTGCCAAATGTGATTTTTAGACTATTTTGAGCAGACTTTTATGGTACTAGAGGTAAAACTGAAATGAAAATCTGATGTTTTCCAACATTTTTTAAAAGCAAAGATGTTATCTTTGAATCAGTCAAAATACTTTGCTCTGATTTTGCCTTCCTATATTCTGATATTTATTTTCCAAAACAAGACCGTAAGAAAGACTTTGTTGAAATTCCCAGAATACCTTTCTTTTCCAAAAGGAAGAAAAAATTGGGCTAAGATACTTCAACAGAATTTTTTTTTTCAACTATGGATGAAAATTTAGCAAAATTAGACTTTAACTGTTTTTCCTCTGTGCTTAATAACACCTATTTTCATCACTGCATGTGTCAGAAGGACCCCCTGAGCTTTAAGAGGGACATCAGGCAAATTGTTGTTAAAAGATGTTGGTAGAGAAGTTGAAGCTGGTTTGCTAAAGCTACTATCATAGCTCTTCCCTGCTCTAGCTCTTCCCTGCTCTGGTTGGAAGAGACCGGTTTATTTTGTGAAGAATGGCATTCTACTTACAGAATATCTATTAGATTTTGTACAGTCTGCTGTTTTATAGGGTTTTGTAATATCTGATTATAAGATATGTTAATAAATAATGAGAGGAAATGTAAAGTGATGAAACTTGGAGATTGCACAACTGCAATGAGATAATTAGAAAACCCTCATTAAGAGTCCAGGACTGAGACACATTGCATAAAATCAACACTTTCTACTGTTAGTCCAACACAAATATCACACACTTAAGAAGCAATAAAGCCCATCTAACATATATCTTGGCAAATACAGCTTCTGAGAAGATGAAGCTGCTATTATCTGGCTTGATGTGGTGACAGCTGTAGTACTGTATCCCATGGATTTACACTGAGTTGTCTAAAATGCTTTGTTTTAAGGAAAAGGAGTAGATGGTGAGATTACCTGTGATTAGTCATGTTGATTTTCACATGATCTTCAAGATGCTCACCCTTCATTAAGTAGTCAGAGAACAAGAAGGTTCATTATGTGTGTTGTGGAGGCACCTGCAAAGTGAACAGCAAGAGCTAACTAAAAGGTGGCTTTATTATGAATAAAATTATTTAGCACTCTTTTTCAACCCAAATACATAACAAGTTCAGATGTCTGTTGGGCAGATACTGCTGCACAACCAAGTCTCAAGGTTTAAACTATATTACAGAATCACAGAGTCATTAAGGTTGGAAGAGACCTCTAAGAGACCTCCAACCATCAACCTATCATCCCCCATGCCACTAAAGCATGTCCCTAAGTACCACACTTACATGTTCATTAAACCCCTCCAGGGATGGTGACTCCACCACCTCCCCAGGCAGCCTGGGCCAAAGCCTAACAACTCCTTCAGTGAATAAATGTTTCCTAACATCCAATCTGAATCTACCCTGATGCAACTTTCAATGCAATGGTGTCATTATATCATTGACCACACTGACAGTCAGTTTGCCTCCTAATTCAAAGGGAAGTGACTGCCACAGACTTGATTTTGAAGTGGAAGAGATTTACCATCCCGTGGCTATGTCTAGAAGCAACAGAGAGAGCACAAAGTCAGAGAACATAGTTTGGATCCCACCTCTTCTAGCATATCTCAGAGTCAGAGTTTCTCCCTTTATTACCCTCTTAATAAAATTGTTTCCTCAGAGTTTAGACTCTCAGACTTTCGGTGTAAACAGCTTTTTAAAAGCTTTGATTCTGCCTAGTGACTAATTTTGGTGGCCAGCAGTTGATCTTGTTGTTGGAGACTGGAGAACGGGCAAATTTTTCATCTTATTCACAATGCCAGGAAAAGCCAGGCATTGCCTGAGGAATTAGACCTGAATGCTGCTCACTCCTCTAGGAATATTTTAGCTCATTCCAAGTAGCAGCTTGTAGAGAAAGATAAAAGATCCAAGTATTAGGAGCTAGCTTTCCTCTATGATTGATTCTGTGATCTTGCTGCTGGACCTTACACCTGAAGAAGCAGAAGTTCTGAGGTGTTGCTTTGTGAAGTCTCTATTCCACTATCTTTTTCTACAGAAAAGGAGGAGAGTTTTAACTGCAGGAAATCAAAAATCCTCCTGTTGCAATAGTTGCTTTAACACCACTGATAGCACCTGCACTTAGATTTTCTGCTGGCAGGTACTTTTGGCTCTTTATGGACCAGCAGCTTTCACAAACCTGGGTTCCAAGAGCAGCAGTGGCCCAAGCATCATTGCAGATCTTATGGGCAAGGAGAGACAGACAGAACCATTTCCTTTGGCTTTATCAGACCATGCTTTCACTTGGCATCATTTCCTTCAACACTTCTCCAAGTGCAGATCTTATGGGCACATAGAGGCAGACAGAATTGTTTCCTTTGGGTTTATCAGACCATACTTTCACTTGGCATCATTTACTGCAACACTTCTCCAAGTGTAGCTTGCAGAGCACTCACTGGTGGTCCATGAAGAGTGAGCTCATTAGGTGCTGCTCTAAAATGATACCTCAAACTGCATTTAGTGCTTTCTTAACTCTCCTTCTCAAGGTAAATAAACTCTGTATGAATGCTATGGGTTTCTGAACCCATTGGTTAAAGGAAGTCTGTCAGTCCCTCCACTGGCATCTCCTGAAAGCTAACAGCTGGCCCTCCCTAACTATCTGACAGAGAAATAAGAAATTATAATGCTTCTATTCTTTTTTTCTTTTCAAACATGACAAGGAGTCAACACAAAAAGCAATAATCCATGATTATTCCAGCCTTGGTTTGTGCACAGTCAGCATACTGAGCTCTTCCAAGCCAAGAGGATTTTTTTCTCTCTCCTTGCTTTTAAAGAAAGATTTATTCATAAGGGTGAAGAGGGCAAATTCCCAACATTTCATCCCTCAGCTGGCTTTTGTCAAAGGGTTTCTAATGCACACACATGGTGAGGCTTGGCTAAGGCACGGGGGGAAAAAAGTTATGAAGTAAATTCTATGGATTTATATATATTCTTTGCAGCAATGCTAAGGTTTGCCAAACTTCTCATGGATGAGGAATGTGAAAGCTCAGGAATACATGTAGATCTGCATATATTTTTGCTCTGACTTTACCATTCTATTATCTTACTTNGGATAAAATATAATACACATATATACACAAAACCAATACCCCTTGATAACATCTACATTATCCTCACCACTGGTGCTCTGGCAGAAGTTCTCAGCAGCAGACAGGAATCAGACTCGGGGGCTAGATCCTTGACGTGGATTCAGGAACTCATGGATTAGGACTGAAGGCAGAATGGACAGAGTCCTCCTCAGATGCCAGCCATTGAAGAAGAACTTTACCCTTGTGATCCCTCAGCTTTATACTAAACATGACATAAGGAAGGGGATACCTAGTTGGTCAGTTTAGGGTCAGCTGAAGTGTTCACTCCTCCCTGCAGGTGCAGCCTTTTACCCTGCACCTCCCAATATGGATTTAACAAGATTCAGCAGTGACCTTGCTCTGCACACCAACCCTTGCTACTAACTCTAAGCATGAGGTCTTCTCACTGCTAGAAGCAGACACTGTCTGTGAGAACATGCTGTGAACTTTAGAAGGTGCAATTACTGAGAAGAGCCTGAGCTGAAAAGTAAAATCACTGAAGAGAACTAGTTCTGCTCTAACTCAAACCAGGACAGGTGTCCAAAGCACCACTTCCATTGTTNATATATATTCTTTGCAGCAATGCTAAGGTTTGCCAAACTTCTCATGGATGAGGAATGTGAAAGCTCAGGAATACATGTAGATCTGCATATATTTTTGCTCTGACTTTACCATTCTATTATCTTACTTTGCCATTAATTCCATTAAATATAGTCAGTAACCCTTTCAACTACAAAAACTGGTAACAAAATCTGACATTCTCTGACCCTAGCACTCCAGAGCTCACTTCTCTCCCTCTCCCAACTTATACACAGGGTAAGACCCAAGCTTATCTGCCAACACATTCTTTCACTTTAAACTTACAAAATACTCAAGAGAGCCTACTCACTATAATCTTTAACAAGCATTTGGGTTTCTTTCTACTTCCTTTTTTTCTGTAGGAACAAATAAGGTGAACACACTCAGAGAGAGAGAGAGAGAGGAGAGAAAGAGAGAGAGGAGAGAAAGAGAGAGAGAGGAGAGAGAGAGGAGAGAGAGAGAGAGGAGAGGGAGAGAGAGGAGAGAAAGAGAGAGAGGAGAGAAAGAGAGAGAGNTTATCCTCACCACTGGTGCTCTGGCAGAAGTTCTCAGCAGCAGACAGGAATCAGACTCGGGGGCTAGATCCTTGACGTGGATTCAGGAACTCATGGATTAGGACTGAAGGCAGAATGGACAGAGTCCTCCTCAGATGCCAGCCATTGAAGAAGAACTTTACCCTTGTGATCCCTCAGCTTTATACTAAACATGACATAAGGAAGGGGATACCTAGTTGGTCAGTTTAGGGTCAGCTGAAGTGTTCACTCCTCCCTGCAGGTGCAGCCTTTTACCCTGCACCTCCCAATATGGATTTAACAAGATTCAGCAGTGACCTTGCTCTGCACACCAACCCTTGCTACTAACTCTAAGCATGAGGTCTTCTCACTGCTAGAAGCAGACACTGTCTGTGAGAACATGCTGTGAACTTTAGAAGGTGCAATTACTGAGAAGAGCCTGAGCTGAAAAGTAAAATCACTGAAGAGAACTAGTTCTGCTCTAACTCAAACCAGGACAGGTGTCCAAAGCACCACTTCCATTGTTCTCCTGTGTCTCCTATGTGACTCTTGCCTACCTGGCTGTGCAGCACTGGCTTCTTATTGCTTGCCTATCTGTCTCTTAATAAAGCTTTTCTGAACATGTAAGCTGGGTGTTTTGGGGGAGTCTAGTGAGAGAGAAGTTGAATCCTCTTGGGATGAGAGCACAAGCACTTGTCCAGAGCTGGCATTGTGATGCAAACTTGTGACCTGTAGGCAGGAAGCCTCCCAAACTAGCCATTCCTGCAGGGCTCAGGCAGGACCTGTTGGTAGATAAGAGACAATGCACCAGCATTTTCCAATCCAAGAAAATGCTTTCCAGTATACCTCAAGAACTCAGTAGCTTTTATTAATTGTTTATTTTTACTATAAAAGAATAGATTTAAAATATCCAGACTGGCATTTGCTCAAATGAACTTGTATCACTGACTTCAGTCATCTTCAACCTGGCAGAAAGACAGAAACACCCAAGGAAAACAGAAATGCTGTGAAAATCCACAGGAAAGCAGTAACTTTCACCTCTATCCAACTTTTGTTTCCCTCTGGGACATCCAACTCCCTTTTCTTATACCTACATTCTGCTTTAAAGCTTTCCTGTACACAATCATAGCCAAAGCTTCCCTATTTTACAAGGTGAGACAAAAACTACTGTGGAAAACAGACAATTATTGGTGGTATACAGCATACTAAAGAAAAATACAGTTCTGTTGAGCAGGAGTGAAGAAGAGAATGATTAGAAGCACATGCAGCTCTGGAAAGAGCTGGAGATATTGAGAAAAGCTAAAATAGTAAAAGCACCAATTCTATTTAGTGAAAATAGTAAACATAGGGAGAAATTTCTGTGGCAAGATCTGCAGGTAGATTACAAGAAGTATGAAGAATTTGTCAACATAGGTGATCCATATGGGTTGGAAAAGTCCTTTAAGATCATAAGAATCAAACCATAGACCTAACACTAAGTCCACCACCAAACCAGGTCCCTAAGCACCACATCTATACCTGTTTTAAATACCTCCAGGGATGGTGACTCTACCACTTCCCTGGGCAGCCTGGGCCAATGCCTGAGAACCCATTCAGTGAAGAAATTTTTCCTAATATCCAACTTAAACCTCCCCTAGCACAACCTGAGGCCTTTCCTCTTTTCCCTGGGACTTGGGAAAGGAGACCAACACTCCTCACTCCAACCTCCTTTCAGGCAGTTGTAGAGTGAAGGTCTCCCCTGAGCCTCCTCTTCTCCAGACTAAACAACCCCAGTTCCCTCAGCTGCTCCCCATAAAACTTGCACTCTAGACACTTCATCAGCTTCATTGCCCTTCTTTGGACATGCTCCAGCACCTCAATATCCTTCTTGTAGTGAGGGGCCCCAAACTGTACACTGTCCAATACATTCAGTTACAGAGGAGACTTTAAATGGGATCTTGGTGGAAAAATTTCCCATCATCATGCAAGCTCCTTGTTGGTTGAAACTACATCACCTCACCATTGCCAATGTCCACAGAAGACTTGCAAACCAACCCTGTGAGGCCATAGCTGCAGATGTATGGACTGCAAATTGAGCAAGACCTCAGAGAGCTTTGAGCTTGCAGACATACTTCCAAATGTTTTTGTCAAAAGATGCAGCAGAGCAAGTCCAGTGCTAGATTTCACAGACCAAAATCAAATAAACCTGTCTTGCCTCAGATGAAAAGAGGATTCAACAAGATGGAGGTAGAGCTCAGGATGAAATCCAACAGAAAGCAAGGGGAAAAAATGCTTGCAAGCACTGCCAAGTTGAGAAAATATCTTCTCAATCTCCATTATCAGTTAAGAACTCTTTGTGTTATTTTTCAGTAGGTATTTTCCTGGTGTTGCTGTGAAGGTCTGTCAGATGTGTAAGGAATACAACTACTACAGTAGGCCCCCAGTCAAACAGAAATGGGTTAGGTTAAAGAGACACCAAAAATTTGCCTGGGTGATATTCAGGTTATTGTGTTCCTAATATGAAAGAAAAACAGGAAAAGAAATTTAAAAGGTCAACGAATCACTGAATCACACAATCACAGCATGTTAGGGGTTGGAAGGCACTTCTGGAGATTATCTAGTCCAACCCCCCTGCCAGAGCAGGATCACCTAGAGCAGGTTGCACAGGATGTGTCTAGGGATGCTTTGAATCTCTCTTCAGAGATGGAGACTCCAGCACCTCCCTGGGCAGCCTGGGCCAGTGCTCCACCACCCTCAAAGGAAAAAAAGTTCCTCCTCGTGCTTAGATAGAACTTCCTGTGTGCTAGCTTTTCCCATTGCCTCTAGTCCTGTCATTAGATACCACAGAAAAAAGCCTGTCCCCATCCTCCCGATAGCCACCCTTTAAGTATTGAGAAGATCCCCCCTCAGTCTTCTCCAGGAGAGAAAACAGCCCCAGCTCTCCCAGCAGCTCAACATAAAACAGGTGCTCATGGGATGCCATGCTAACTATCTGTGGAGACCTGTATGTCCCTGAGGACACACACCTTGAGGCATGTTAGAGGTTTTCTCCAAAAATTAATGAGAAGTGAGTCTCCTAGTTTACACCCAAGCTTCTCAGATGGACAGTAACCACTGTGCAAAGACACTGAGGCACTCCAACCCCTGGTACTACTGCAACATGTGGACGTGCTGCCTCTTGACAACAACAATGTCATTCCTCCTCTCCAAGTCACAGCTGAAAGCACTTCATGCCAGAGACCACACTCCCCAACTAAATGCACTTTCCATATCAGGCAGGAGTTCAGTGCACATAAGTTCCTCTGTGTTCTGATTTCTGCAGGTGAGAAAATTAAGGTGTGAAAGCCTAATGGAAACCATCATTAGAAAGCTGGGGGACTGAGATAGGGCACTGGTTGGAATCTTCAGTGGTCAGTTCTGTTTCAGTCTCAGATACAGATAAAAGGTCAACAGTGAGAAAAAGAATATAGTGATGTGCCTTAGCATTGTCTTTCCAAAGATGATGCCTCCAAAGAACACCAAGTATAAATATTGATCTTTTCACTTATTTATTTAAATGCATAGATGTTACAAAAGAGATCAAAATGATGTACATTTCCTTATAGTTCCATAGTACTCAGAGTTGAACCAAAGCTAGACATTTATATCTCAGGTATAACAGGTATATAGCATCATATGACAGTATGAAAGAAATGTTATATGGGTAAGTTCACTACAAAACATGTTAGACAAACTTTCCTCTCTGAAAAATCAGATACAACCCCACCCACACAATTATCAACAAAAACCTAAACAAGAAATGAGGAGAATACAAAATGAGAGGAGGGAAAGGGTATTTCACTATAGAAACACTGAACATTTATTTTTTTTTTTATTGGCTTGGGTTCAGGTAGAAATGTCATCGTTTTCCAATCCTCAACACCTTCAATCCTCAGAAAAAAAAATCTTTCATTATTGCATATGGAAAAAAGCAACTGTGGATGGCTTGCTTCTTAAATGAACCCTGCCTTTAAGCACCATTTCAATCATGTATGAGCACCCAACACAGAAATAAAAAGCTGGTTAACTCCTCAGAGCTATTAGATCCCAATATTAACTCTTAAGGAGCAAGTTTATGACCTTAAATATTGCATTTAAGGTACTTCCTGACTTACATGATGACCTATTGAAGCTGTAGTGAGCCTGCAGCATGAAGAACAGCCCAGTGATCTGAACAAGGATTGCTGTTGTGAGCTAAACATATAACCTGATTGCCAAATGATAAAAGTGCCAAAAATCTTTTTCCACTCTGATGCACGTTAGAGCCTGAAACAACCACAAAAGGAACTTTGAAAACAAATCTGCCCTAGCAATAAATCATATGCTTAGCTGGAAAAGATCTTACAAATGCTGGAGTGTCTCTGGTCATATCAGAAGTAAACCACATCTTCCATAACAAAATAATGTAAAAGTTGAGCACCAGAACATGAAGGTTAGCACCAAAGGGTAGGAGTTGTGGCCCATCTTCTTAAGTGTTTAAATGAAGCAACAAAATCACAAGCAGATAAACAGCTGCACTCAATCATTAATGATATGAATTCCTCCTTATGCCTCTCAAAGTATTTTGACCAAAAATATTTTTAGCCTTATTTTAGTTTGTGTGTACTTACATGATTTTATATTTAGACCAGAAGTCTGAGCTAACTTCTCTGTCTCTACAGGCACACTACTCTGCTCAGAAAGAATTAAGACAAATCTTTAAGGTAACTGGAGGCAGTTGGCCTCAGCATAGCCTTGAACCCATCAAGAACTTTCCTCAACATGTGTCAGAGTAGATATAGTGCCAAAGACATCTGAAGTCTTCTGCATATTGCAGTATTTATGTCCTAGCTGCTCTTGGTGCCAGGTAATCATCACTTGGGCAGCAGTGACACTGCCAAAGTAGAGCTCTACTGCTATTGACATTACCTGGCACAAGAGAGAAAAAATATGATGATAGCATTTGGGGTGATTCAAATAGGTAATCAGGAAAGGCCTTCAGTAAACTACTTATTTAATACAGTGGAAAGGCAAATTTGGTGTGGTAACCAACTATCTGATAAGCTGTAATCCTCTCTGTTCAGTCTACAACATTCAGCTAATTCTTGAGTGCTGGTTTTATCAGGAACTGCTTGCATGAAATAGCTTATACCCAGATTATTTCTTGCTGCTGTCAGTTACAGTGTGACTGCAATAATTAATCCCTAGCACCATTATGGGATGTTGTGAAAAAAAAAAACCTGCATATCTGTTTGTTAAAAGCAAAGTTTTCTCTATCCACACACACACACACACACAACCCCCCCCCCACAAAATATTCCATAAAATCAAGGTATTTGTGAGCATCTTCATAAGTAACAGATACAATAACATACATACCCGTTATACTAACTGCAACTGAATTACAGAATCATAAATTAATTTACAATGCCTAGTCCCAGTTGGAAAGTGTACCATAAAACATCAAAATTGCAATTGCAAAATTCCAAAGTGCACAGTTATTCATTTTTAGATCTACTGTTGTGGGCTTCATGATTTAATCTGAACTTTTGCTTGTGCTCTACTTCCTTGTCTTATAGTCAAAAAGAAATGAATCAGAATACTGAAGGTGGCTAGATGCACTCTTTTAACTGTGCTGTCTTGACCTCTGGAGAAGATCTCTTATGCAGAACCAAAATGTGTTTGTGCCATGCATCTGTGTCAAAAGCTGGGCTACTGATCCACCTCACTGAAATCTTTCCCTGTGTACAGAAATGATGCAGAAAAGTTGTGTTTCACTCCTAGAAAAGGACTGGATTTTACCCAGCCAAATTGTTTGCTTGATTGAGCACGGTCCACATCCAAGCCACTTTGAAACTTACAGGAAAACCATTTATATTGTAACTGTTAGGATAAAAATGGAATATTACAGGTGTTCTTTTAAGACATGGGCACATTTTAAGACAATATAGTTGTCTAGTTATTGTCTTGTCAGATACAAGAAGTGTCACCAACCAGAAGTATCTGAGGAGCCATAGATCAGTTGCTGACGTTCTCTGAGGGATCAGATTATGGATAGATGGAGAAGGGCTGCTATGTTTCACACACTGCAAAGCCCACTCCCCACATCTTGCTAGAAAAAAAACCAAACAACTAATTAATAACTCTGACCTTCCTTTTTATGTTACCAATCTGATCCTTCATATTCTGGTGACAGACTGTCTCAAACACCCTCAAAGGGACTGAATTAGTGGCTTAAAGACACATAAATACATGGCAGTAGCAAAAAGATCCTCTGGTTTTCTGCTTACTCTACTCACTACTGCATTTCAAAGTTCATATATTTCAAGTGTAGCAGTGCAAGCAGACTAAGCAGGTATAGTTAAAGCAGAGAACCTTCTGCCTAGTAATATATAGCCAAGACTTGAGGCTATTGCAGTGACATAGTAGTTGTGGCAGACATTGGATTTCCTCCTTTCTGTAATCTGTTTTTCAAGTAAACTATCTGTATAACAGTAAAGTTTAAAGTGTAGGTCCTCTTGATAATATAATGTTCTAGTAAGCACCAATAAGGCATTCAGTTTTTGACAGGAAAGGTATGAATAAATAGATGTGGGGTTTTCATTAACTCATATAGATACTTAAGGAACCAGTGCAGTGTGTTTTTAAGGGTCACTGCCAATTGCTTTAAAAATTGGGAATTATTGTACTGTCTGAAGTTTTAAGGTTGCCTGATGTCTTTTATTTGGAAATCCTTTTATTTCCTTTTAGAGCTGAGCTCTCCTTGGAAGTTTCAGCTGGCTGAGTTTCAGTCAGGGGGATAGCACATATACAGTGTGGATGTCTTGTATTGATGGCTGCTGCTTTGTAGCATTATATTTCTCTGTCTTCCTTTACCAGAGTAAATCTACTGCTACAGAGCACCATCACACCACTGTTACTGTGCTCACAAGAAGGTAGAGTTAGGCTGTGCTGTCACCAGTGTATTTAAAGTTATGTAGCTTTCCATCTAGCTATGACAATTTTAAGTGTGTGAGTTAACAGCAACTGCATCTTGGCCAGAGTGGTTCCTCATTCTCTCTGATTTTCCAGTCTGCTCACAAGCATGGTGGAGGATAGCAGCATCTATGTGCTGAACTTTTGAAAGCCCTAAATGAATTGGTGTTGGGCATGAGGTAGGTAATGTCCTGCAGTTTCTGCTCAGAGCCCCACTGACATTACAGGTGAGAGCACAAGGCTACACATGGGAGGAACCACTGGGAGGGGGAGGACATCACACTCCACTTTTAAAACATAGTATTAAACACTGACCTTTCTCCTTCTGGAGCTATTATTATTATCTCTTCATAGAACCTAATCTTCAGGAAGCTGCACTTGCTAAGGTGAAAATATTTTGCTCTCCTTTAACAAAATGTCTATCCAAAAGGGTTAATGCAACCTTGGTTAAACCCAAATTATACTATACCTTGAAAGCTAATTATACAAAAGCATACAAAAAGAAAACATCAGAGTATTATTACAGTATCTCTATATATAATATGTGCAAAATTCAATATACAAGCTTCTTGTTACTCAACCTTTTTTGTTTTTCCTCCCCAAATAATGTAAACCTTAACTTATTTAAACCAGTATAAGTAGTTTGATGTTACTCCTGGGAAACAAAGATTGTCAGTACAAGAACCTCCATAGCTTGGAGGACAAGCTGAACATGGGACTCCTACTTTATATGGTGCTTCTCCAATCCAATTGCCCCTGAAAAGAGAAATGGGAAAAGAATGCTTAGTCATTTCAGAGAGGAAGGAAAAAAATTAAATAAGTAAATGTTTTAAATGAGTAAAGTCAATGTCTTCAGTAATATCCTGAATAAATGCCATAGTGCTGAAAACACATTAATGTATTTCTGTAGGTTACTGACAAACATTGATCTAGCAATTCCCCAAATCCCAGGAGGAGAATGATGATGTGACCCCAAGGCAGGTCCATTCTGCATCCTTTAGTCTCTGTGGTGAGGTCCCAGACTTCTTGCTTTGGACCCAGCCAAGTAGTTTTTTGATTCTCCAAGCCTGGGAGAGTATTTTTTACTAGAGGGCTACATTTCTGAGAAACTAGCAACATAAGCACTGGTGAAAGGTTTTCCTTGAGCATTTTGTCTGGCAATTCTGTTACAAGCTTGTTTGTGGAAGGTGGGGAAAAAGAAACTGAGTGAAATTTTATTCTGAGATTGCAGTGCCCTAGGTCCACACTGTGAAGCTCTGGGGCTGAGTTTGTGGTTAGAGGAAAGATGAGAACTCTACACACCAGGAATGTATTAAAAAGAACTGTATTGGGGCATTTGTAGAGGCATCAAAGATGTTAATGAGAGGAGAAGTAGTATGAGAGAGCTTGGAGTGGAAGTGGCACAAGCCTGGAGAGTGATCGTGTGAAAAAAGGTAACTGAAAGACATAGAAACATCTGAAAACCACACCAGGTGCTTATATAAAACCTAGGCTTTGAGAGATTCATACAAGATTTCTGATGTAGGCAGGAAGCAAGCTAAAATTAGTGTTAAAATGTTATGTCTCACTGAGCAGAGAACTTTCCTCTAGCTTGCATCTGACGTGGTGTAGCAGTGAGTAATGCAATTATTTGTGAAGCATTTTCTCATCCCCACACCTCCCAGACAATAACATTGGATCCAAAGCCCTGCTCTGGGTTGTGCCTTGGAAGAAAGTAGGAATCTCTCAAAATATTTTCTCATTCCTACTTGTCGTCCAAATAGGTACAGCAGATTGAGTGCTTTGGAAATAGATTTGGTTTGATAACAGACATGGAACTCCAGAAAGAGTTTGCTGAGAGCTAATTTCTGCTTTGTTTTTTATGCTTATTTGCATAAGTTTGCATAAGCCCAGGGCAGAGCCTTTCTAAACTTTGCAATTATTTTCCTTAACCTTTTTTCCTAATTTCAGAAGCATAGATATTTTTCAGCATTACAGCATGCCATCGGTGAAACTTATTGGAGCTCTAAATCCAAAATTTTTGCCAAATTCCAACCTTTAACTCAGGCCAGAGCTATAACATTCATCTCCTTCTTCTTTAGAGGCGTTTCTGATGTGCTGGTTACTCAGGAGGACACAGCCTTTATTGACTGGCAGAGACTGCTGCGTGTGTGCCCAAGGACCTAACTCAACCTAATTAATTCTTAGCAAAATAAACTTCAGCCAGGTAAGACCACTCAATACCCTTTTTGTGCAAGCTTGGGATGATGTCTAGGAAATGCTAGAAGAAAATGAATTTCTTCACAGAACCAATAAGGCTGGAAGAGGCCTCTAAGACCATCGAGTCCAACCATACCTATCACTAACCCTTCAACCTAAGACAGCTCTCTCTGCACAACTAGTTGATATAGGGCCACTTATGGGGTCTATGGCCTATACTTTGAAGGATCTTAACATGGAAGACATGATAATGAGCTCACATAGATGGGCTTTGTAGGAAACCTATAGCATTGGTGCCCTTTATGCAGCACAGTCATAAGCAAAGGTATCTTGTGGGCAACAGCATGTGTCCATATTAAACTAAGGACTTGATCTTCAGTGGGGTTACTTACCTGAGCATGTTAGTATGTTAGTGATAGGTATGGTTGGACTTTATGATCTTAGAGGTCTCTTCCAACCTTAATGATTCTGTGAGGAAGTCTAGCTCACCATTAGTATATATATATATATAAAACACAGTGAAGCAGTAAGGAATTGTGAGCAATGTGGAGTTAGTGCTGTAGAGTTAGGGAGTGATGTGGAGATGCTCAAGTTAGAACCAAAGAGCAGCCCGCAGAGAAAGCACAAAGAGAGCTCAAGCTGCAGAGAGAAAGGAATAAGCATCCCTAGGAGAGGAATAAAACATGCTGGAAGGCTAAACAATACACGATATTAAAAGGAAGCCACTCACTTGGGGGCATAGTTGCATACCAAGTACACAGCTCGTCGCCAAACCGATCCCCAGACATTCATGTTGTGGCAGGTGTGGATGGCACAGCCTATCCGATTGGAAGTGGCCCAAACCATCTGAATAAATAGATATGATTGGAAAAGAAAGGCATGAAGATATATATATATACACACACATTTATTTGAGAGAGAGGCATAAATACAGGAGAGAAATGCACAGCTTTGGAGGGTAGGTTTGGAAGTAGAAGGATGCAAGGTGTCTCACCTGTGTGTAATGAGTGCACATTGGTCCATAGCAGCGCATGGGGCACCGGGGGTTGCAGTCCTGAGGGTAAGGGAAAGCATAATCCTTCACCTCATCGTACCAGGGCTTTACCAGCTGGAGAATAGATCTATACCTGGGTTGGTTTAACACACAGAAAGAAAAACTTGTCATTTATATGTAGATATTTTGGAGTTTTCTGCTGCAAGTCACCTAAATATACATATCTTCATGCCTTGCTTGGGACAGGTGTTAAGCACTGCCGCTCAAGTCAAATGAACGTAGATGGATATCAGTTATTGCTAGAATACTGGAGGACACCTGCATGAGTCTGAGATCTGAACCCCAAAGGCTGTTCACAGGCTAACAAAATAACTCATTTGTAGAGTTTTCTGCCTACCTTCCAGTTCTTACAGACAGGTTCTGGCCCAAGAATCTCAGTAAGTAGGAGGGTCCATGGTCCCAAATGCATGTTGCAGCCCAAGCCTCTGCTGATTTGGCAAGAGTTTCATCCCAAACCTGGCAAAATAAAATATCCTTAAGTAGGATATTTTAGTAGCAGCTGAACAGAAAAAAAAAAAGCAAACACAGTGCAAAAATACAAGCAGCAAGTATCTTAAGTCACATCTAGACTATCATAGCACATCAGATCTGTAAGTAGGCAGAGAGCTTTCACCTTCAGAAAACTCTAAGGCAACATGTACAGGATCTAGCAGGATTTGCCCTATCTGTAGACAGAATTCCCATCCACATCATCAGAGAAAGCCAAATATTCAGAGATCTCTTTTTTTTTTTGGTCTGGAAAAGCCCTTCATTGAACAAGTATTCTCCTACCATTTTCCCTTCCATGTTGATGACATCCATGTGCGGAGAGGAGTGAAATATTGGACAGGACTCAGACAGAAGCTTACAGCAAAGGAGAGGCACCCAGGGCAGAAAATTCAGCACATGTGTTATATTCCCCACCAAATCCCAAGACATTTGAAATAGGATCTCAGGAGTATCTCTAGCCAGAGACAGTACGTGCAGCAACTTTTCGTCCTTGAGGCCACAAGGTCAAGCAAAGGGATTCCACAAAGGCAAAGCCTATGGATAGTTTCCAGGTGCAGCATGAGCTTCACCACTTCATTCTGTATAGAAGGTGACATTGCTACCTGACTGGAATAAAAAGCTATGAAGAGACAGGTTGACTTTTCAAGTTCTCTAATGATAGGAACATGACAAGTGAGTTTACACCCTGGCTCCTTTATATGCTTTGCTTGATCATTCACATGCTTGATTTATATCCCTGCTGTTTTCTCCTCAGCAATAACAGAGATATCAGCAAGAGAACTTAGTGCTATACTACCCTGACTTGGTATATTTGGTGAAATTTCTCTATCATTGAACCAACCTTTTGCTAATACAGAGTGAGTGAAGTACCCCTAGATTAAAGCAATTAAAGCTGAAGAAGTGCAACAGAAATCACTATGAATATTTAACTGATTCAAGTGGAATCACCTGAAGGAAAGTAAGGTGGATGGTGCTTGAAGTAGAGCAGATTTATTTTACATTTGTTCATAAAGGGTTTCAGAACAAAGTCTAAGCAAATTATCAGTAAATGGACAAAACAGAAAAGTGTTAGGAAGAAGCATATTAAGAACAAACAAGCTTCAAGCCAAGGAACACCTTCACTTCAGATCTGGAAGAGTTAGACATAAGTCTAGAACTTGGCTAAGATGGAGAACTAGGCTACAAGAAGGGGACCTGGAACTGTGCAAAAGCCAGGAAATACTCCAGGGCCCAAGGAGAAGAAAAGAATGTACAGACATGGTCTAGTGGCAAGCATAGGAGTGATGAGTGAATGGTTGGACTTGATGATCTCAAAGATGATCTCTTTCCCAACCATATGACATTTCTTTGACTTCACATCTCTGCCATGAAGCCAACTAGCTGCACCTGGCCAGTGTACAAACAAGCCTTTCTGATCTCTGTGGAACATCAGAGGGTTTCAATAGAGGACAACAGCTAGTACAGGCATAAAAGCGTACTTGGAGAGTGTGCCTGGGAGGCCAGGACCACAGTTGCCCTTTGGGGCCTGCCTAGGCTCAAGGGTACCAGAGGAACAGAAGGATCCTGAGCATAGCTCCAATGAGAGCAGCCTGGTGTGCATCCATCAGGAGCAGCTCCGCCAGGGTTGTAACATCCCATAAAAATCCTGCTTTGCTGGGATTAATCATGTTTCTGGCAGGACTACTCCCTGCCAGGAGGCTGAACATGAGGTTTGCATGCCTGCTCCCAAGTGACCTGGCTGCAGGCCCACAAGAATCTAAATAGCACCAAGCTCCTGCTTTCCACCCAGCATATTTTTGTGTGCTAAATTTCCTTGTAAAATAAGGTGTTGGGTGTTTGAAAGAAAAGTGAAGCCTGGATTAGGTTTCCACTATTAATGCCCTCTCTAAACTAGGCACTGCCTAGGGAAAAGCATTGCTAGTCCACTTGCATTTCTCCTCAGCCTCATCCTCTGCTTCTCAGGAATGATTTACAGCACTGGATCGGTAAGGTTTCAGGGGGTTGCTTCAAACTGGGTTAAAAAGTTGTGGGTTTGGCAGGTAAGCATTGCTGTGATATATAACATGCTCTGCTTTCTATTATCTGTTCACTCTTGACCACTCTCTAGATATATAAAATTTTTGCCAAGCCTAAAAAAATTGAGAAAGAGAAAGAAAATAACCATTAACTAAGACAAAAGGGAGAGGGAAGCATATGCCTCATCTTTTAATTTTCTTCATTCCTTTATTAGTAAGGTGGTGAAAAGCCTTTGCACAGAATCCTTTCCTGACATGTTAATTATTTATAGTCCATGGGAGAAGATGAAGTGCTTCACCTTCCTTAGGTTGTTTTCCTAGAAAAGGTGGTCTCTGTCCCTCTAGGACTTGCTCTAGATCATCTCCATGAGACAAACAAATAATTAATATAGGCTGAAGCAGCACAATTATTATCTCATAGTGGCCTAAAATCCTCTATACTGTAAGAGACTGTACTATAAGATCAGAATTCTTTTGAAAGGGGTGAACTAGAGTCCACACTTGTATTAATTTGTATCACAGTTTGAGCATGCAAGAGCAAAGACATTTAGATTTTTGAACCCATGAGGCTTCATATAAATAGCACACAAAGAAACAGAAAAAGATCCTACAAAGAGAAAGTGAAGTAACTTGAAAGACAGAGGGACAGTTCCTGTGTGACAAGCGGTTAAAAAGCTCAAGATAATTCTCAGTCAAAAAAAAACGCAACAGTGGGATAAACAAAATTATCAGCTCTGAAATGATGGCCAAGACAGTGTCTCTATTAAACATGTTAGAGAAAACTGCCTGACAAACAAAACTGCAAAAGGGAGAAAGCAGAAAGATTTGCATGCTCATTGGGTCAGGATCTGAGGAGGTGACTCTGACTCACCCTTCAGCGTTAATCACGCACACTCCCTGTGCCAAACTATGTTCCTTCTCTCCCTGGAGGTACCAGTTCTTGCTAGGTTGTTAGTAGTTGAGGAAACAGTCACCTTCCTTCCACCCAGTATAAAGATCCCCTCTGAAATGTCCAGATCACTGGAAGAGGAAACCCTCCCCACTCCTCAACTGCGTCTGACTGAGCTGCGATAGAGTTAAAGCATCTCACCACACTTCCACTGGCAACTTGAACATCCTTTGGCCAATTTCTTTCTCTTTCCTCAGCCAAAGATTGTTTTCCTAGAAAGCTGTCTAACTATGCTCTCTGCAGAACTACACTTCCAAAGGACACTTCACTTGAAAATCACCAAGTGCACTGGATACAAGGAACTGCTCAGTGTTCCTGCAGTGCTTCATGGGGCAGCTCTGGGCTCATTCTCTGCTCTCACACAAGCACTTGCTGGACAAAAAAGTCTTAGCATTAATAAAATCAGAGAGAATTTTGCCAGTGAGGCCAGAATTCCAGCCAAGATGGTTTTTCTTCTTCCTTTTGTGTTTGCTTCCTTCTGTAAACAAATAGTAAAATAAATTCTTTTATTATTATAATGTATAATAAGCAGTGGAATGTAAAACAAAATCTCTTTGGTGTTGAATGATATTTCTTGAAGCCCAAAAAGCAACCTTCCTTCCCCTTTTAATGTTGTGGGTGACAGTTCTCCTACCCTTCCTTTCTATAGCTTTCTCTCAGTTCAATGTAGAAGGGATGGAGTTGCCCTTTTGTTCTTTGTTGGAAGAAGAGGTCCTGTTCACCTCCACCCTCTTAGATACTAAAATAATGGTGAAGTCAAATAAGCATTATGATGAAGGAAAAAACCCAGAAGTAACTACAGTAATACAAAGATCTGTCTGTGGCAATTGTTGAATAATAATTGTCTGTTCCCTTCCTACATTGATAGCTATGCTTTAAATTTGAGGAGTGGTGAACATAACCAATTTTAGCTATAATTTCAACTTAGAAACACAGTTTTTCTGCTCATTCTCATCACAGTCAGAATTTTACTCCTAGTACAATTGATTTAAAGAAAACAAAAAGAATGACAACTCAGAATTTTCACCTTCCACCTTGCTGATTCCTAACCTCAGACTTATGATCTGATTTATACTTGCTTTTTTCTCCCACAGAAAACAGTTCCTGGCTTCTTCCGAAGGCATCAGTAAGATCTGACAATACTACCATTACCTTCCTTAAGAGTGATGTCACATTGTCTTTTTGTGATTAATCACTACTTCAAAAGTAAAAATAAAGCACATGCAGATAAAAAAATCTGTTTATTTCAGCTTTCTAACAGGTAGACAAAAAAAAAAGACCGATTCAATCAGTAGGATACCTCTCAGATAAAACAGATACTTAAACCAGTAATACCTTTAGAGTTGAAAAGGTAAACAGAAAACACTTGAGTTGCCCCCACTAGAGATGCCTTTCTGTAGGACCCACCACCATGTCTACTACTCCATACCTGGCACAAAGCTTAATAAACCACCCCACCAGCCCATCTGCTGGCATCATTCTCCAGCAGGGTGACTGAAGGAGCTTCATCTCTTTGCCTTCACTTCTTTTCAATACATACTCTGTGATGAAAACAGATGAGCTCATTGGAATTTATACACAGATTTGGCAAACTTGATATATTTACTTGGGCTCTGAGATCATCTGAACATGAAGCTTGCTCATGCTCTCTGAGTGTGAATCCTTTTTGCTCTCAGCTGCCACCTGTTAGATATTTTACTGCAGTGCCTACCACATGTGCAAGTCCTTTCCCAAAGGCATTAGGTAATAATTAGAAAGTTTACACAGAAAATTGCCAAAGTCTACCCTCTAGAGAAAAAAAAAAAATCATGGTGGGAATCACTGTTCTGTATTTCATTCTTCTGCAAATAAATAGAGAGTGAATACATCAAGCTGCTTGTCCAATCCTCCACTGCAACTCAAAGCAAAACTTTGCAATGTTTTATAGTCAATTTACTCTCCTATCATAACCAAACCTTCAAACATCTGATTTACACTTCTGAAGGGCTCATTATTAGAAGGTCTGCCTTAGAGTAATTAGAGCATCACCAGACAGATGTCCAAGAAACCTCTCTGCCAGAAATTCTTTCCTTATGAAAGTTTAAGTCTCTTTTACACAGAAGTTTATATTTTTAGGTGTCTCTTTGGTACAGACTCAAGGTGCTATCATTTGGAGCTTTACCACTGCTAAGAGGCAATTTGTTTCTTCTAAAGATTGTCTGCATTTCTTTTCCTGCTTGGCACTAGGCTTTTAAACAAGAAGAAACAAAGAAAATTGGGAGGCTGTCAGATTTAATAACAATAAGCTGCCCTGATTTGCTGTTGTTTGTTTAGCTTTTGGAAAAGTTAAATATCAGAGCTACATATCTTAAAATACTCAGTGCTTTCCTAATCTACTGCAAGGAGTATTGTAGTTGGCAAGAGCTTATCTCAGAAGTGGTAACAGAAAGGACCAAACTTTGTCTACCTCCATGTCACCCTGACAATTGGGCATAAGTCTGAAGAGGAAGGTGCCTGACCTCTCTAATTTTATATATGATCAGAGTGCATTGCCTTTTCTCAAAGCCACAAAATGTCAATGAAAAATATATTGCTTTTCTGGTGTTTTGTTTCTCTTCTATATGAAGAATAATCCTTTTTTAAAACTTTTTTCATTTCTTATGAGAACAAAAACGTTCTTAATTTCTTTCAAAGTTTTCAAAGAAAAATACTTCTTTTCTAAGCTCTGACTGGAAGACAGGGTAGCATGACACAAAATAAAACACATAGCACTTGCTTCTTTCTGCAGGATAAAGAATAAAAACTAAAGAATAAGAACACTAGTTCTTTATTCGCAGAATTACTAAGGTTGGAAGAGACCTCTAAGATCACCAAGTCCAACCATGAAGAAGAAAGCTAAATATAAGATTCTCTCTCCTGATACATATTGATGTACACTACAAAACCAGTTTGTTATCAGTTGAATTAAAAAAGAGCTTAAAGTCCATCCCAGGCACCTACAGATCCATTCAAAGGTGGAGGTGCCTGTGAAGACAGTATTCTGAGTACAAACAGCAAACAAGTGGTTATCCTGGGAGTTACCATCTTTTGTTGTCTTTAGAGTATGGATTTCCACAGAGATGGATAATTATTCTTTGCAGGTTTTCTTTTCAGGTATGGAAAGAGAACAAAACTATTGAGAGGTTCAAGGTTTTTATCTCCATTCATGTATGAAACAAAGTCCTGTGTACTTTGGATCAAGACTCTTGTGAAAAATGCCCTGTCTGTGTTTTTAGCCAAGAAGTTCAAGAGGTGCTACATTTAATAATAAAGGAATGTCTAATTCTGAGGGCCCTGGGCAGGCTGCTTCTCTATCTGAGACTTTACTAGGTTGTTTTTTGTTTGCTTAAACTCCTAGAAGGCTTTCTGCTAAGACTAAATTTAAATAATGTAAATATTCTGTTCTAAAACACCATCAGGATGGATGTTTGAACATTCTTATGCATAAAACATTGGAAACTAGCTCTAATACCCAAGCAAGTTAAACAGAGTCATTCTTCATCACAATATTTATCAACAATAGCATGTTTCAAGGAATGTTTTCCAGGAAAGGTCCTTTCTGGTCAGTTTTTGAACAGGTCCTTCTGTCATTCACTCTGAACAATACTGATGGCTTTTGTACTCCATAGAGCTAGCATTCATTTGGATTTGACCCTAGGTGAACACCAGTTTAGTTACAGCGACTAAATGAGGGATCTTAGCCTTTTGGAGATAAAACTTCACTAGAAAAATGAGCAGCATCCTACATCTCACTGGTAACCAAGTAGGAGAGTGGAGCAGTAGGAAAGAGATAAGTGGCTAAGCTCACTTGTGAAACAAAAGAGAACTAGGTAACTCTGTTGTGCCAAAATCAGCAGGAAGTAAGCCCCATCTAATCTTCCTTTCTTTCAGCTTACAATGAGGATGGTGAGACACTGGAAAAGGTTGCCCAGAGAGGTGGTAGAAGTCCCATGCCTGGAATTCAAGTTTAGGTTGGACAGGGCTCTGAGCAATCTCATCTACTTAAAGATGTCCCTGCTTACTGCAGAAGGATTGGATTAGATGACCTTCAAAGATCCCTTCCAGCCCAAAGCATTCTATGATTCTGTGGTGTCTCCACTGCAGAAGGAGTAGAGTGCTGGCAAATGACTACCTCCCTTCAAAGATGTCCTGCAGACAAACCCTCCAAACTGTAACCACGCAAACCACATCAGCTGTCAGTTTCCTTCTAATTTTCTGAGAGGATTGATATTCCAGAATGCATTAGCTCATGACCTTCAGACACTCCTGGTACCAGAGAGAAGGGAAACTCTCAGTTGACTAAACAGAAACACAAGTGGTAGGAAGGAGAAATTGGAACCAGTGAACACTTTTCACCATCACACCCGTTCTTCACCTGGTGTCACCTCACTGGTGCATTGCCACCATAGAGCAAGCTATGGGGTAGGTAGACTCTACTGGGAAAGCTCTGAGCTCCTTGATAACTCTCCTTCCAGAAGAATGAGGTGGACTACACTAAGATTTACTGCTCTAGCATGATGAAAAGTAGATCAAACATTTTTGTACCCTGACTCATCATTAATGACTTGATTTCAACCTTCCTCATGCAAAGAGGATTGAGGGGAACAGAACTATTCCATGGAACAAGAAGGCTGCTACTAACTTCTGGAGTAAATCCTCCCTTGCATGAAGGCAACTTGTGTCTTTAAACATCTACAGTGAAAATAATGAGCCCAATCTGCTCTGACATTGAAGGATGCTGCTCACTGATCTAATAGAAGATCTGGAAATGGAGTGCAACTGTCATTTCCCCAATATACAGAAGTATTGTAAAAGAAGCACATGGAAATTAAGGAAAGGTATGCATAATCTTAACGAATGCCAGTAAATAGGTAAAGGGTAATGCTTGAAATGAAAAAGGAGAGAAATCTTATTTGGCAGTTAAAACATGCACATAAAGATTAATTGTCTGAGTTGTAGAGGGAAATATTTAGGTTAGACATTTGGAAATCATTTCTACTCCTAATGTAAAAATATTTGCCAAGAGATGTGACTGAGACAGCATCACTCTATGTGTTCAGGAGGAGACAAGATGAAAACCATATGGATTTAATGCAGAAGGAAGTCCTGCAACAGGGCAGGGATAAACTCTATAAATTAAGAGCTCCTATCCAACTGGTTAGACATAAATCTTGAAGGAACTAGTCCTTGTAATCCTTCCTAAGAGGCATGAATGATTTCAATGGGACCATGTAGATGAGCCAGGGCAAATCATTCAAGAACAAAATGTCCTCTGAGATTTAGAATGTTCTCTAAGAAACCACATTGACAACAGCAAAAAAACCCAGCCCCAACAATAGATAAAAAAGTTGAGCAGCTCATTTATCAGAAATGCTTTTGAATTGGAAAGAAAAACAAATTTACTCACTTTTTCCATGTCCATATAAAAGGCCTGAAGTATTAATTGGGACTTGGGAAAACCTGAAGAAGGGTTGGATTGTTTTTTTTTTTTCATTGTCTTACCAATCACCTGTTGAATATCCACAGAGCATTTTGAAGATCACCTTGACAGCAATAAAACCTTATGAAGGCTTTCAAATTTAGGAGTGAAATAATAATGCTGTTATTCACTTTTATGACCACTAAGTGGGCTATTTTCTTGCTTCTCTGACCTGACTTTGTAAGTTGTCTGCAGATCTTCATGGACAGGAAGCAAAGTCTCCAAAGGTCATTTCTGGGCCATACAGAGTACACAGCTTTCCCCCATGACTCCCTCAACAGGTCTACAGGAGCTTCTTTTGGCACACAATTATTTTCATCTTAGAATAATCGTTTTCTTTGTCCACCTTATCCCAGCCTTACAGGTGGATCAATAGGTACACATTCTCCATTCCCTTCCAGCTCTTCTGCCACCAGCTCAGGCAAAATTTTTTATGCTGCCATGAAATAACTCCTGGATATCCATACTAGCTCATTTCATGCTAGTTTGGACTCTTTTTGCTCTTTTGAGTCCTACAAAGCAACATCTTCAATAAGGGGCAGATTTTCCCCAAATATAAAAGTACACTTATGCAGACCCTGGACAAAAAGAAGAATTGAAATTATACCAGAACATCTTCTGTATGTAAGCAGGCTCAGGTTTATCTAAAGCATTTTTCTGCCCTTAAAATCGTCAGACAGCATTCCACAGTCATGTTTTGGAGTGGGAAATCCTGCCCCATCTATTATACTTCATACTTGTTACTGGTAGTCCACTAATGACTATGTTGATCAGTACTGATTTTGCATGCACACAGTGATGTGGGTTACAACAAAGAACATTATGGGCTTTGATGAAATTGGCTTCAAGTGGGGATGACTAAGGAAGTGAAAATAATATTTGGTTCTCATAGGAGAAGAGATCAGTCATTAATGAACAGTTTGAGAACTTATAGCATCAGTGCATGTGTTATGAAACTCAAATTTCAGCTGGCAACATACTTCAGATCTTTACTGACCTACCAAGTAGTTGAGATGTTCCAAAAGAGGCAGCACAAGTCCTCTGTAGTACAGAATCAGAATTCAGAGGAAGGAATTTGTTTGTTCAAAGAACTTCCCCTGGATTTACAACTTCATGTTCCTTTCACACTAGAGAGCTGCAGGCAGTTCTACATCTCACTTCTCAATCAGGAATTTTTCTGGAATCTTTCTGCTTTCTCCAGAAAGAGTTATGCAAAGCCAAGTGGGATTATTTTTACCCTGTTCCAGGTGTCATCTTTCTTTCTGCAGGTTTGGCATCAGCTTTTAGAGCACAAAGGTGAGAATGACAGCTTTAGGATTAGGAAGGATGAAGGATGTCACAAGATGACCCCAGTTAAAAGAGGTCATTACTTCTACATTATAGGCCTGAAAGTTCTTGATTCCTTTCTCTCACTTTCCTTCACATGCACACTGCCTCTAGATTTGTACTCTCAGAACAACTTCCAGTTGAAGACATCAGCAACCAGAACCAAAAGGAGACTAACTTTAGTGTGGTGCATATGGTGCTAATGTCCCAAGAGGAAGAGTTCCCAAAACCTTACTTACACAGTAGTTTCTTTCTCTAGGGACTGATAACAGACCAGTGTTCCTATGGTTGCATTTGATATCCCAGCTGTCTGCTTTCATTGAGGCTGGAGCAGCACTCGGACCCACCTCTTCCAAAGAATTCAAACACTCCTCCAGCTCTGTCCCTCCAGTGTTCATCTGAACCTCCCCTACTCAACACATGTGCATTCAAAGCCATCCTTCAAGGCCTTTCATCCAAAGTCCTACAGCACACAAACTTCCCAGACAATAAGGGAAGACCAAGGAGTTCCAAGTATCTGTAAATGCACTGAACATGGGAGAAGCAAACTGCAGCAGGGGAATGAACAGAACATGTCAAGGAGAAAAGCCTCCAGAAAGACTGGATAAGAAAAAACTGGAATCACAAGAACCAACCCATACAGCTAAACCTTGAGTTCTCACCAGAGGAGAAAAAAAAAGCAACTGGAACTGTACAGAAATGAGAATGTGATTCGTGAGAAGAAAACATTTCCTAACAGAATTAGGAAAAAAGAACAAAACACAATTTAGTATGACTGTGGACAGAAAAAAGATGAGAAAATGCCTTTTCCTTGGGCTTGCAAACTGCTTTGTCCTTGTCTGCTAGTAATGACACTGTGTTTGTCATCTTGTGTCTGAAAATGAATACTGAATTATACAAGTTCTTTTATATGTGACAGTGGCAATCATATGGCCCCATAAGACACAGGAGATGCTATGGACTAAGCAAGTTCAAATGGGCATTACTGACACAGGGGTCTCCAGCCTTAGGATGGCTTACATCACTAAGTCATCTTCCAGACTTTCCTACCAAACCCTTTCTGTAGCCACAGAGATTAAAAGCTGGAGTTGATAAATAGCTGATGCCATGGCTACAAGCCAGAAAGCAAAGCAAGCTCTATATAGTGCTGCTCATGGGTTGTTTTTTCTCCACTCACAAACTGACTAAATTCTGGAAGAGAATTGGTGGCCAAGGGGTTGGCCACCTGGGGATCCAAGTTCAGGTTGCACTCTGGAGCTACCTAGGTGCTGGCTCTGAATTCTGCTGCATGAAGTCACAGAGTACTTTCAGATTAAGAAACCAAAGATAAAAGAAAGCCTTAGACTTCACCCTGAGACTACTGATGGGACTGATGCTGGCAGGGACACAAGTACATCCTATTGCTGCTTCATACTGAGTAAGAAAGGGAAGGGAAGGAATGGCTGTAAACTCTAAAGAGCATGGCTTAAGTCTTGGTTTTGTATCAGACTTTGCATAATCTAATTGCAGAGCAAAGCTGCAGCAGAATAGCCAGCCAATACAGGTAAAATCCTGGCACTTTATGCTTGTGAGTGCATGAAAAGAGATTGAATCAAGTCTGCTTTCTCCTTTGAGTTTTTTTACTTACTAAAAAGGCTAAGAACACTGTACTTCCAAAACTCCTGGGAGTATGACAGGGTGCTGGCTTCACTTAAGCAAACTGCAGGAGCACATTTGTAAACCACACAAGCCAAGGCAGGGCATGGTAGGCTGCCTTTCCCTCAGACATTACAACAAAGTTTATTTATGCAGAATCAAAGGCAATGTCAGGGGAGAGCACAGTGATGAAAGTGATGACTGAGCTTGACTTCTAACCTCTCTGTTTTCTCTTGTCTCTGACCTTTCCACTCAACCCAACTTCAAACCCAGCCTATGGTATGGCAACAGGACTTCATCTTGAAATGTTTGGAGCACACTCAGCATTTTGAGGGGCTGCTGGGATATGCTCAGCAGATTATATGATCCAATCCAGATCTAGGTGACATCTGTGATGCAAAGGGGGTAATTGTAAGAACAACTCTTTTTTAGCAGCTAATGACTCACACTTTGGACATCTTTTTATGTCAAGCTGGTGGTGTCCTGCTTCTGTCTGTTGTCACACAAGAAACTCTGTGACTGTAAGCAGATATGGTGCTGAGATAACTTGACTGTGAATTTCTTACTTAAAAGTTAAGAAGAGTTTTACTTGGCCAACCTACAACCATTAGAGCTTCACAGCGTGCATGCATTCAAAGCTGGAACACAACACAGCAAACATGCTGCTTTAGCTAGTGATGCCAAGTATGAAATCACAGTGAGTTACTAGCTTCTATCATACCTGCAGGAACAGATAATTCACATTACAAGTCTTTGCCAATAAGGGGGGAAAAGGTTCATCATTTACTTTGGTCCCAGAAGCTTCACTTGGTTTACTCATGGAAAGGAAAATTCAGCAGGGCAAGGAAAATGGTCAGTTATTCATTTAACTTTTGCTTGCTTAATTACTGCAACTTAGAAAATGGAAGGGAAGAATGTTTTAGTAAGCAATAATAATTAAAAGTCATTTATCTACTTAACTAAACTTTCAGCTTATGAAAATGAAATCACTAACTTCACAGTGATTTCACTGCAATAACCAAAGCTCACTTACCATGTATTCCATGTTGGAAGCAGGTGGAAAGACTTTGCCTCTGACTTGATTGTGGTAATCAAGAATGGCAATCATGTCATTCTGGGAAATGTAGCGCTTCTGTCTGGCTTTGGGAATCTTTGCAGAGTCCAGATGAGCTGCCAAAGCTGTCTCAATGTCAGTGAAATTCTTGTCTGACAGGGGCAAGGCAGTGGAATTGGGTAACACTAATGCACTTGTTTCACAGAGGATGGAAAAGAAGAAAGCACAGCTGATTGCAGTGATGACAGTCATTTTGGGCCAAAGGAGACAGACAGGCCACAGATGGGCTCTGCTTTAAGTCAGGGCAGCAGAAAACAGATCTGTAGAAGAGAAGATGTCAAAGATGTGATTCTGTCCACCTGGATAGCAAGACAGTGAATTGGCATGCTCAGAGCAGAAAAATGAGTCTGTCAGCTAAGGCAGAAAAAACAGAACATGTGTTACTGAGCAATTTTGAAATCATCATCCTCAGTGAGAATACATTCTTACTGCAAACACACCAAATGAAGGATCATTACACCATGAGTTACACCATCAGAGCTAGCAGTATTCCTGAAACAGCTCCAGTGCTATCACACCAGATCAGTCCATAAACCACTCTATAAACCTTCAACAAGGAGTTTGCAAGACACCTCCCTGAATATTTCTACTGCAAATGTGAAAATACATCCCAGGCTCTGCCTATTCCAGATGCATGGATTCTTTTGACACAGATAAACAAGCAGGCAAAAGGCAACATAAAAGGCATGAAAGTCCAGAAATAGCATTCAGATCTTAGCTTCAGCAAAATGGGATGAGCACTGAGAGAAGTGCATGCAAAGCAAACTTATTGAGCTGAATGGCTTACCTCTGGATAACGCCAAGGGAAAAAAGGTAATAGTGTCTATTGTTCTCCCAGTATATATAGCACTTCTCCTGTATGATGATGTGAGCCTTAGGGAAGGAGTGTCTCTTCTTACAACTCCCCAAAGAACAAAACTCTGCTGGTTTGGAAGCTTCTGGCCACAGGACCTGCTAACAGCTTTTTATATGGTACAGTCTGTATGAGCCAGAACTGACAGTTTCTCTGAAGGTCTCTGCTGAGCCAAAAAGGAGAGGGGAGGAGTTCTGCAAAGCACACAGCCAGCGATTGGGTGGCATTCCTGGAGTGTAGGTGGATTGGGGATTCAGTCACACCTCCAGTTTCGATAGCACAAAGAGGTAACATGCAAGACACTTTTTTTCAGTCCATCCTACCTCTATTAGTCCATGGTTGGTTAGGGTTTCCCCCCTCTTCATTTCACAAGCATCACGCTGGCTTGGGAAATATCTCCTGTAACTTTTCGAGCACCCAAGGAGCAGCATGAAGCACAGAGAGCCTTGCAAACCCTTATTGCCCCAGGCACAGGAAACGGAACCTATGCAATGCTGCTCTCCTCCCTCTCCCCCCAGCCCCATCCCATCCCACCTCATCCCATCCCGGGGCAGCAGGAGGTTTCCTCCCCGTGAGAAACTAGCGGAATAAGAGCCCAGAAAGGCTCTGACCGGTGCCTGGGGGACATCTGGTTCCCATTAACTAGCGTATAGCTGGAATTATTTAATCACAGGCTGGTCCAGCCGCTCACACAGCAGAGCTGAGGGCATAACACTGACGCCATGAGGAGAGCTAGCAGAGAGGAGAAGGAGCAGCAGCCAGGATTCAAGAAGCATTTGGACAACACCCTCAGGCACATGGTGTGATTTTGGTGGGGGTCTTGTGCTTAGTTGGACTTGATGATCCTCCTGGGTCCCTTCCAGCTGAGGATATTCTATGATTTTCAGTGTATACTGGGGACAGGGTGTGAGAGCAACACAATGTCAGGCTGATCCCCCCCAACAGGGCTAGGCAACCTAGGGCAACCCATAAAATGAGACTCTTAAAACTTGTAATTACAATATTTGGCAACATCATGAAGGGGAAACACAACTGGTTTGGTATGGCACCAAAGCTGGTTGAGGGCTCAAAAGTTTCAGTAGCTGTATTGGAGAAGCAATATGGGAATTAAGGATTAAGTCCAGTAGTTAGAGCACAGGGCTGGAAGCCAACACTCACGCTCTCCTTTTGGCTCTGCTGCTCACTCGCTGTGTGGCCTAACCCAAGCCATTTAATCTCTGTGGGCAATCTCTACAATGGTATAATTGTCTTCTACAGACATGTTGTAAGGCTCAGATAACTGCTGTTTGATAATGTACTTGGTGATGAAAGGTGTTAAGTACCTTTAAAGTATCGTCACTAGTTATATTACTTTAGGTATACTCAGCCTGTCCAAAAATCGCTGCCTACAATGCAGCTGCAGATATTCCTTCACATGATTCCACAAGAAACCTTCACACACCATTTGTCTTCGCAGGAATAGATGCTGGATGATTCTTTTCATCCAATTGTCTGTCTTCTGCTATCAAGTGCATAATTGCCTATGCTAATGTCAAGAACTGTCCTTCCATTGTTGGAATACAATGGGAATAATTTTCACCTCCTTTGAATTGCTGCAGGTCCTTTGATTTCAACTGAACTGCAGTAAGTTATCAGAGGGAAGACAGCAGCTTAACATCTCCGGAAGTTCAGGAGGTAGATTTTACTAGTCAGTCACTTTTTAGATTGCTGTTATTATTTCCTCATACTCACTCTGTGGCAGGACTTGGAGGCTGTTGTGACAGAGCTCTACGTGCAATATAAAATAGCCCTAACCTCTACAGTGGTAAAACTGAGCTGTACTTCCCTAAGAACAAGCCAGCTTATGGGATTTCTTTTATTTCCTTCCATTGCTTGTGGTTATTGCCTAATTATTTGTTTCCATGTCTAACTGGCAGCCAGTGTAGCTACTCATCTGAATGTAGAAAAAAAAAAAAGGTTTTGAGCAATACTAACAAGCACAAGAGCAAAAAGTCTGTTGTGAGTGTGAAAGGCTTCAGGGCTTGAGAGTGCCTTGACCCAAGCCTCTTGTAAATTCTCAAATCAGAAGCAGTTGCCAATAGGGAAAGGGCAACTAACTCTCAAGCTTGACAACCAAGATACCTCAGATAGACACATGCATGTGTGTAGTCAGATTTCTTCTGAAAGACACAAATCAAGTGAAAATTAGCAAGCAAGACCAATGAAGTCACACTAAAGTCCTCAGAAAGGTACACACCAAGGAGAGGAATGGATAAAGTGAGGAAGAGTGAAGAAAAGAAACAAAGTTGTCTGCAAGCTTGTGAGGAAGAAAATCATAAAATCAGAGTCATCATGGTTGGAAAAGACCTCTGAGATCATCCAGTCCAGCTGCTGACCCAACAATACCATGGTCACTAAACCATATCCCCAAGCACCACATCTACATGTGGATGGAACCATCTATACCGTACACAAAAAGAACTATTTCTTAGCTTTTCAGCCCACTCAGAAAGGACAGAGAGAGCAAATAGCCATATGAGAAAAGGTGATTACAGGCCAGAAAGATCCATTAGTGAGATCCTGGAATGAGTCAAAGTATCTGTAAACCTAATTAACCTAGTATCCCAGCCAAGGTGGCCACAACATGGTTAATGAGCAGGCTGAGAGGGGAATGATTCTTGTACTTAATGTTGGCAAATGTTACCAATGAAGAAAGTTACACAGTCAAGAAAGAAAAAATGTAGAAGCAGCCATGAAAGAAAAAATCCTGTTTATCTTCAGAAAGACTCTTTCAATTGCAGGGAATAGACTAGATTTTAAGGTTTGATTAGAAAATATCTACTTTTTCACAGGAACCATGTTCAAACATAGGGAAAAGCAGCAGAAATAGCCATACACTATATTAGTATGAGCTTTAGACTATCTGGGAGGTAGGCTGTACAGAGGAGTGGGTCAAAGGAAGCAGGATATGAGTTTATAAGATGCACCAGCTTATCTTCATTGCCTACTAAAAGTGATGACTCACAACACTCATGACTTCTGCAGTGTATTCTTTGGATTCAGAATACAAATTCTGATCTTCTATTCCAGGTGCATTTGGTATTATAACTTTAATGCCAGACAATTTGTTCATCAAATTAAAACCCAAAGTCCATATTGTTTCCTGTTCTCTCTCTCCAGGCATAGTCAAGATCAAAAAAGTCTAACACATTCATGTCTCTTCCTTGTCTTGTTGGTGCTTCATCATCCTGATAGCCATCACACAGAGACAATGAAACATTGAGAAGTGAGTAGCATACCTATAGTTACTCAAGAATCATGTAGATAGCAGTAGCTAGACCTGAGCTCTGCCAGGTCCTAGACTACAGAACAACTTCTACCTCTGGGTCATCCTAGGAGAGAAGACAGGTTTCCTACTGTGTCTTACGAACAAGAAGAGGATGTCCTTTTTAGCACAGAGAGAATAGGAAAGGAATTCTCCATTCAAGAAGTCTTTGGCAGTATCCACCTCCTTCTGGTAGTATGGTGACAGAAATGTCAGCAGTGTCACAGATGAAGCCTGAAGTCACATGGCAACTAGGCCTACAGTGGTAGTGTTCAATTAAGGATTGGAGAGCCCAAAGAGCTATCTAAGCTCCTGGAAAAAATAATGGCAGCTGAGGAAGAGTGGAGCTAGAAACAATTTCAGCTTACCAAGGTAGGTTTTCAGTTGCCCAGACATAGACTTCTAGTTTCATTTAAGATGCCCAGATATTTGGGTTGTCTGCTCCACAGATATGACACTGGACTTCAGAAGGTCTGTTCTTTTATGAAGTACAGCAAATGACCAGATGAGGACATCAGACACCCACCCTGGAAGATTGCTTGAATAACTCTTTCAACATCATTGGCCATAATTTGCTGACTACACTTGAGATTTAAGCACTCAGCTTATATATATAAACACTACTTTGGGTGTCTTCAGCTTGACCTGAATCCTCTCCAATGTATTACCATTTACTAGATACAAATTCCACCCAGAAATTAAAGCTTTAAACAAGGAAGACAGAACAAGTACACCATGGACAATCATATTCCCAGTATTAAACATTTTTCCTGAACTTCCAAACAAGTTTAACATCTAACTCCCTTCAAGCACAAGCATTAATATTCTTAATACACTGTGGAGCCAATAGCACAGGATTGGGTTGCAACAATAAAAAAATTGGCTTATGGAAGTGCTCATGAAACAAATTTGCTCAGGTTTGTCTATTGTTACTGGAAATGCCTCAACAGCCTAGAAAAGAATTAGTAGAAAATGAGGAACAATTATTTATAATGGGAGGAAATGCTAATTACATGTAGCAAGAACTCTGCTTTGCCAAGAAATTATTGCTGAGTGGATGCTAAAAAGAGCTGTGCCAGGCATAACATAACATTTCTTAGAAATGAGGTAATTAGCACACTTTGAGGCACTGATGATAAAAATCAGCATTCTTCTCACTAACACATCAGCAGAAACCACTGGCCACAGAGAACAGAGACAGAAGGGTTAAGAGCTTACTAGGCTAAGTGTACTTGTCATATTGAGCATACGTTTTCCAGACTTTAAGATTCTTGTGTCATGTTTCACTCCTAATGGAAACAGATGAACTGCTCAGTGCTTAGTTTCTTTGTACAGATAAATTATAAACCAAAATGTCCCTAATTATCAGTGTAGTGTTTGCAGTGTTTGTATCATGAGCTCATCATGATCAAACCTAAACGTTTTTGTGTGTGTTCTCTCACAGCTCCTTGATAAAGTTGTCCCTTTTTATGGGGCTCTAAGCACCTTTAACATGGAAAATGCAGTTTTCAAAAGCCAGTGTATATCAATACTAAAAAAGGCAACGTTTCTAGTTCCAAGTGCAGAAGTTCACATTTCATTTCTGCTGGACTGAAGCAACGTTTTTAGAACTTTGAGGAGAACTTTGAGTGAGTTTGCAACATCTGTCAACTGCTAATCAGGTTCTGATTCTAGTATTGTGTCATTTTCAACACTTTTAGTATTTCTTTTTGCAGTGGAAAGATATATAGCAGTTTTGAAGAATGACTGTTTATATTCTGCACTATTTTTCCTGACCTTTAGAGGGTTCATCTTCCTTCATAGGCAACTTCTGTGAGCAAAAGAAACTTCTCAGTGACGTTTGACCTGATGTGCCCAAATGAACTTTGCTTAAGGAAATTCAATTTAGACTTGAAACAGTTTCTAAATATTTACTTTGAAGGCAATATAGAGGAAAACTCCAAGAGGATGAGGCTTCTCAAACCTGTACAGCAGATTGGAGACTGTCGAGTTAAACATGTGATTTTGAGGTTTGGTGGAATCCCAAAATCAAGACTACGCTGTAATAAGAATCAGAGACCCAACATGGAGAAAGCGATTGCTATGAGAATGTGACTGTAACATAAATAACTACTAAATTATGCCTAACTGAAGCTAACAGACACAATAATTTGCAGAGTAGTTTGCAGGCTCTTCTTCTAGATCCTCTAAGGCTTTCTTCTAATATCTTTGGAGACTTCTAGGAACGTTGGAGATACTGATTTTGCTGGAAAGGCTAGCTACTCCACACTTTTTCTTCCACCAAATCTAACAGTTTCTGAGTACTTCTTTATGGCCAAAAGGCACATACTTCTATTACTTTCAGCTGCCTCTTGATTTAGGAGTAGTCCAGCAGCCATTCAGCTAGTACTAGGAAGAGACCTACACAACTGTCAGGTCCTGAGTGCAGCTGCTAGAGTAGCAATTTGTGCAGCTGAGTGAGTGGAAGAAGGCTGGCAACTCAAGATAAGGTGCCACTGGCAGCCCTGGGGCACCATCCCCAGCTCTATCTGGAGCAGCTACATCTGGCACAGCAGAAGCCTTGACCCAAGCAGAGTTCTGCAGGTAAGATGTGGTCATCTACATCCTAGCCTAGAGGCTGACATGGTTAGAGACTTGGTCCTCATTTGCAGGAGTCATGCTTTTATTAAGGAGTCAGGTCACCACATTAAGGAGATGTGGAATAAAGAACTGACTAACCAGCATCTGGCAAGAGGAGAGAAACCCAGCAGAGATGAGAGAGGCTGAACATCAACTGCACAGAAAGAGGGGGAGTCCTACTGTGTTTGACTGATTGAAAAATCAAGCTGGAGGAATGGAAATGGGCCAAGGACAAACAGAAAATAGAACCCTTGATACAAGCTGGGTCTACTGGGGTGCTGGTAGGGTGCAGCTCTGTGAAAGAGGATCTGGGGCTTTGGTGGAGAAAATAAAGATGAGCCAGCAGTGTGTCCTCACATGAAAGGCTCACAGCTTCCTGGGATCTATTAACAGAAGCAATTAGTCACTTTTACTTGCAGTTTTTAGACAGCCTCTGGAATACTGCAGTTTCCCCAGACACACCCCACCCAAGACAAGACAGACACCAAAAAGACGGAGCGGTTTCAGCAGAGGGCCACCAAGATAGTCAGGGGCTGGAACATTTGCCCTGAGAAGAGGCTAAGGACCATATTCAGCCTGGAGGAGAGATTGCTTTGGGGAAGACCTTATAGAAACCTGAAAGAAGCTATAAGGAGATAACTAAGCAGATGAAGCCAGTACCTTCACAGAGGTGCACAGCAGAAGAGAAAATATGGTACAGATGGAAACAAGAGGGTCAGTTGGAATATATTAAGAAGCTTTTTCCTCATGTGGATGGTCCAGTGACAGAATAAGTTGCCTAGGGAGTTGGAACTCCTTTCTTGGAGGCTTTTAAGGCTAATCCCTAAGCAACCTGGTCTGAGCTCAGAGCTGACCCTGCTTTGAGACTCCTTCCAACCTGAGTTACTATGATTGCAGAACAAGGCCAGGTCAGTTTCTTGGAGGAAAAAGCAGGACAATGCTTCCATAGACTGGACTTGTAAAGCATGACCTCACAGGAATATCCAACATCAAGTCAAAAGTGACAGCTTCAAAGAGGCTGTAAGATAAAAGCAAAACAAAGCAGAAAACAACTCTTGGTTTCAAGGAACATCAAAGACTACAGAAAGTATGGAAGCAAGTACAACCCTAACTGTGTTCTGCTTTTGGACAGAGGTTTTGTTTTTGAAAAGTCTAGACTGCAACTCTAAAGATATAAGCTTAGAAGTGCTCTGAACAAGAAGACATGGGGGTTTGTGCTCAGTAACTACACGACTGAGGAGATACAAACCCTTTTTCCTTCATCTTCCCTGTCTGTGGATTTGCTCTCACTACACTTACACATTGACACCCTGCAATTTCTGAGCTGATTTAAAATGCTGCCATCCAGCAGTGGAAGAAGCTCACCCTCAGAAAGGAAGGGAGAGCAGAGTCCCTGGCTCTACTCTATCCTCTCCTTGAAGACAAACATTCATTGCTATTGAGCTGTTACTGTTACTCACCATTAGTGTTTGTTTCCCTAAGAGAAGGTCAAAGAAATTGACTTTGTCTGACTTTGAACTTCATCTCAACCCTATGATATATGACACTAGAAACCAGGGGGAAAAATCCTCTATCTACAGTAGGCTTCTTCCCATTTTAGGAAGAACTTGTTAACTCTTTGTACTGCAGTCAAGTCACTCTGATTCCTAACATGATTTCAACTTTTGTTCCCAAAACTTTTGAAGAGCCTGCCATGTGCTTTTGTCTAAGTAAAATAACTTCTTCACAGAATCATTAAGATTGGAAAAGACCTCTAAGATCATCAAATCACAATGTGGTATAATTTCTTTGTGTATAGCCAAAGTAGTCAAATAGCATTAAAATCCTTTCCTCTGAGCCACTCAAACACCACTCCCATTTGCTAGTTGTCAGTGAGAAAATACAGACTACTTATCCAGCCACAAATACATTCTTTGAGATTGCCATCTAAAGCACTTTCTTTGTAGAGGAAAAAGCAGCTCTGCAGATTTTGGTTTACTCCTGTGAGTAGAGTTTATCTTGGTGTGCAAGCAACAGAGATGAGGAGAAATGGGAATGTCTAGCTTTTGTACTCTATAACCTGAGATAAAGAGCAAATACATGTAAATTGAGTAATTTTTCTTCACAAGTCCTCTTTCCAAGGAAGGATTTGTAATGAAAGTTTTTGACTACTTTTGTCCATTTCTGAGGTATTATTATTCCTGCTTGGGTCATTCTTGATAAGGATTAGATAAGCAATCACAAGCCTTTCTGATAAGGAATCCTCTTTGTAGATGTGTGATGGATAGCTGTCTGCATCTTGTGCTCCATGTACTTTTCCTTCCCCATATCATCTGCTCCCAGCCACTCTTGAAGCACAAGGAAAGTGAAAAATATCAACCATATTCAGCAAAGTATTAGATTTGCATCAGAAGAAACTCAAGTCTCATATTCTCCTTTTCCTGCTTATGTTGTCTTCTGCTAAAAAATGCTGTTATAAGTCTTTCAAACAGGTCCAACCATCACCAAAGAGGAAGAGAAAGCAAAAGCCATTAGCATTAGACATATGGTTGATATTGATTACCTCTGGAATTTTGGCCTTGTGTAGATTTATTACCGAGTGTGGATATTTTTGGTGCAGATACCCCTATCACTTTGGATCCTGGGGGGAAAAAAAGAAATCACCTTTTTTCATTTGTTTCATGTTTTCTATATAAACTGAAGCACTCAGCCCATGAACCAAACATAGTTCACAAAATGTTTTCTTAAACAATATATAACAGCCCTTATTTTCAACAAAGAGATGGAATGTACACCATGGAGAAAGCAAATCACGTGTAGATCTCCATTTGAACTAAGATCCCTTTCATATTCAAAGAGCTTTCACCTCTATGGTTCTTATTAAAACTGATATAAGTAAAGTTCAGTCCTGTGATCACCTTAGAACATTGCAGTGAACTAGTTCCATTTTCAGGCTCCTAGTACAATCTGTGGGGAAGATGGATAAAGCACATTTTATTTGTCAATGAACCACTGACTGGAAGGATGCTGGGGAAACTCTACCCTGTGAGGCACACAAGAAGGGCAAAAGGCATTTCCTACTGCTGAACAGAAATTGTGGTGATGCTTTTATCAAGCTTGATAGTGAATTAACATCTTGGACTTGGGCAAAGTTATGTTAATCATTGTTCATTTTGTAGCACTGATTTCTTGGGACTAAAACATTTGAAGAGTTGCATTTAATTTATTTATATCACCTGAATTAAAAATATAGTCATGAGAAGGGTCCCTCTTTCACTGCTACATTTTAAGATCACTTCTGTCACCAGGAGTTCTCCTCCAAATACATCTGCATCCAATTTGGGGAAAAAATTGGCAGAGACTTAAAGGGGACACCTTCAACTCATGTCAATCTACTGGGTTATTTACACTTTCATGAGTACAGGCAATCCAATGGCCTCTTTGACCTCCAGCAAAGATCTCTGACAAAGATCTCTGGTAATACAACTAGACAAAATATTTGAAAGAAGGGGAATGGTGGTGTTGAGTTTGTTTTTCCAGTGGGTTTGCCAAGTGATGCAAATGCAAATTGGAATTCCACATTCTGTATTAACTAGAGGCAGAGCACAGTAGTAATCTTTGATGCCCTTCTGAAGGGTTGGTTTTTTTTTTCCAGCTCTATACAACAATGTTGCTCCTTTGTTGAGGAAATGACATTCCTGTCTTGATCAAAGTTCAAGCCCATAAAATATAATTAATTCTGGTGTTAAAATCTTCTAATTTAGTAAAACAAAGCCATTGTTTTATCAAACACTTTGATATATCAAATATATTTGATAATCAGAGTGATTTCACATTATTTTAAGCACTCACATAAATGACTAAGTTCAATGAAGGTAGAAACAGCTCAATCAATTAAAGTCAAATTATTACACTAAACTTTCATTTGACATCTATGTTAACATGGTTACTGTGTGTGGTCTGTTTTAATTTACTAATAACTACTTTATACTGTATAATGACTCTAAACTAGGAAGATTATAAAGTATTGTAGAAACTATATACAGGTATAGAAGTTTAGTGGCATGGCAGTGATAAGTATGGTTGGACTTGATGATCCTAGAGGTCTCTTGCAACCTTAATGATTCTGTGTGTGAATAGATTCTCTCAGCACTGAAGAGCTTCCACTCTTCTTTCAGTCCTCCAGCTGGAAGATTTGGCCCCTGAATTTAGGTATTTCTACTGACTGGGAAACCTTAGGGTTTTAATAGTCAACACTATTGCATTAAAGATGTGATATAAAGAAACATGGAAGGGCAGATGTAGGCTACCTAAAGAAGGATGAAAGTTACCTTGACATAGTAAATAACTGCACTGGTCTTAAAATGTTCTAACACAGCTCCAAAGCTAGATGAAATTAAAGCTTAGTTTGTACCTATATAAAACACAAATTACTAACTTCTCATGTGCTTTCAAGAAATGTTTAAGACTTGGAAGCAACACTGAAATTAGGATGATATGATGTATCCTAACATAGGTTAGGAGCTACAATCTGTATTTCAACAGAACTTTGGAAAGCAGAGCTCCCAGAGCAGAAAATTTGACCTTAATGTCTTACATCTTAAGTTCTTCAAAACATATAAAAGTAATGGATGACAGTCAGTGCCAACACAGTAAGACAGAGGCTTTAGGCACATTCCATACTCAGAGTGAGAGGGGCTTTCAGTAATACACACATCATGTCACAAAGTGAACTATATTGCCTTATCTTCATAGAACAAAAGAGTTCTGGACAACAAGAATGAAGGAAAGTTTTCAGAGGAAAAGGGATAACATCTTCTTCAGCCTCAAAAAGTTATCTCAAGGTGTGAGTTCCAAGTACCCTAGAAAAAATATTTTGCCTGATATTTTGCTTGCAATTTCAGTTAACTGACCATCAGAATTACTGAGTTGCACTGAAAATTAGTCCTGAAAGTCCTAAGTCAGATACCAGAATAAATCATTGCTAGATCTGCCAGAAAGTCAACTGTTGACCAACAGTTACTTGGAGGTGCAAGCTCCAGACAGAAAAAGGAAGATGAGCATCTCTTTTCATTAGGCTGCTAAACTCAAATACAAACCTGACAACCCAGCACCATTACCCTGAGCTGATTTTTCATCTCTTGGTGTCAAAGCCAGCTAAGTCTCTGTCAGCACAAAATACTGCCAGGACATGATGGCAGGAAAACAAAAACAACAAAAAACCCCACAAAAAAAACCCCCAAACAAGCAAAAACCAAACCAAACCCTTAACAGATTGCAAAGCAGAGCATTTCCCATCAATCAGCAGGGGAAACAGAAAGCCGAATATAAGCATCCAAGTTAAAATACAGCTAAAACATCCAGGACAAAAAATACCTCTGCAGAGTTCAGTGTGATCTTTAATGACTGTACCTAGTCAAGTATTCAGTTTCAGATTGTACAGGAAAACCTAATCCTCCAAAAAAAATGCTGGGTCAGTGATGCATTACTGACACTTTCTTGAGCAGTGAAAAACACATTATACCAAGAGCTCTATGTTGGCCATGCAGGTTCCTTTAATTAGGATAAATTCTAGAAACAAGTTGCTGAGCAGCTCATATTGGAGTTAGTGACCTTGTTTCTCAACAAATAGGCACAAGCCTGGTAGAATGTGCTGTGTCTGCTTAAAGATGGTACATTTAAGGACATTGGGAGGCTGAGTGAAAGCACTGCTGATGGGAATGATTAAAGCTCTCACTGCTGTGTTTATAATCACTGCACTGTGCCATCACTCAATTGTGGTGCCATAAATAGAGGGAGATAGAAAATGAGATTTTTGTATGGGTACTTTTCTTACAGCCTTTCCCATTTCCAAAGCAGAATTTGGAATTATGGTCATATTAAAATGAAATATTAAAAGGGAAATTATGTTCATATTTAAAAAAAAAAAAGAAGCATTTCTAAAATTTTCAGCCAGATTCTGTAAAGCTGTAACAGTGAAAAGGTGCAGGACAAGATGGGCTGGCAACAATGAAAAAACTTACATGGTTAAGAAAAACTTATGTCTTTCTTTGTAGTTTTAGTGTTCTCTGTTAGGAAAATAATCTGAACAAGTAAACACAGACTGCTCCAATATATGTTGTAGCATCTGAGCTTCCCAGACATGAAAAAAGGTTCAATTTTCACAGAACAGTCTTCCATTAACTCAAAGATACAAAAGACAGTGAAAACATGGTACTGCAACCCACATACCAAGAGTGTCATCCCATTATATGGCCTCAACCAGTCAGGATTGGATCTTGCATTTACCTTCACCCTGTGCAGCAGATCATCAGCCAGCCTCAATTAGCAGTTCCAAAAGATTTGCTACAAAAAACACTGCTCCTATCCCCCAGCCATACTCATAGAGTCTGGCTGGAAGGAACTTCTAAAGGTCATCTAGTTGTAGGGACCCCTATAACTAGATCAGGTTGCTCAAAGCCTGACCTGGAATGGTTCTAGAGATGGGGCATTCACCTCTCTGGGCAACCTGGGCCAGTGTTTCACCACTCTCAGGGGAAAAAACTTCTTCCTTATAGCTAATCTAAATTTACCCTTTATTAGTTTAAGAACACTACCCCTTGTCCTACCACAACAAGCTCTGCTAAAAAGATTGTCTCAGTCTTTCTTCTAGACCCTCTGAGTATTGAAATGCTGTAATAAGTTCTCCCTGAAACCTTCTCCAGGCTGAACAACCCCAACTCTCTCAACCTTTCTTCACAGCAGAGGGGTTCCTGCCCTTAGATCATTTTTGTGACCTCTTCTGGACCAGCTCCAACAGGCCTGTGCCCTTCTTGTGCTGAGGACTCCAGAGCTGGACACAGTACACCAGAATAGAGGAGGAAAATGGCATCCCTTGACCTGCTGGCCATCACATTAATATCACAAGACATTATCCTGAAATTGGTTCCTAGCTCAGTGTAACCAGTGATAGCAGAATTATGTTTTATGAACAAAGACCATGTGTTGATGATGTCCTCTGGGATATACTGAAGTCAAAGGATGTCTGCTGTTAAATGTGACCATTGTTTCATTTCAGATACTTACAGTCTAGATATGGTCCAGAGCAAAGAAACTGGAGGTGATGAATTCCCTTATTCCTTCTCCAATTAGCTAAATTTCTCCCTCACAACACTTCTAAACAAACTTTTCCTCCCTGACCAAACAGAAACACAGGCCCTGCACCAAAAGATTTGTTAGCTAAATCTCTCAGAAAGCCACTCCATATTTGCAAGGCTATTTAATGCCATGCAGGCAGTGCTCATACACAGAATGGAAGTGCTTGTTCCTAAAGTCAATGCAGACAAGTGTCCAGATATCCTTGCCAGTGGAGATGCACTTCAACAGATCATCATTTATCTTAGCAGCTGGAGAGATGAAAGCAGTGTGACGCATGAGCTGCCTTAAGGAGAGGCACCAACCTTTGACTAAGATGAACTGAAAATACCCCTTGTCATCTAATCCTGAATTGTTTCTAAACAGGCCATTTAAAACAATAAAAGCTTATTAACAAGCTGTCTCTTTTATGTCACACCAAATTTTGTGCTGAAAATTTTCTCTTCTCTTATTTCATCTCTCTTCAAACTGGAGGAAACCTGAGTCTTTCACCAAGTTCATTAGTTTATCTTACAGAAGGTCAGTGCTGTTGCTCTCACACTTGGGTTAACACCAGTAAGAAACACAGCTTTTTGCTCTTGTTTTGGCACTTAATAGCAGCTTTGCTACTTCAGAAGCTGAAAAACACTTGTCAAAATAGCTCAAACACACCCTGCAATGAGCCTGGGACATGGATTTACTAACATCTGAAGAAACAATCAACCCAAACTCTTGCCAGCACTCAGGTCCATGCTCAGATGTCAATTACACCAGCATTAAGTAGAGTAAATCATTTGAAAATGATGGTACTACAGCAACACTGCCAAGAGACAACTGGAAGGAGGTTTAATATTCTCATCCACAATGAGAAACTGAGTGACAAAAGTAGTCTGAAATGAAGACTTCCAAAGCTGGTCATGCATGATACAAATGGCATTTAATTTTTCTAGGGAATGAGATTTTAAATTGCAATTTAAAATTACTTAAATCATTTTAATTTAAATTATTATTTATTCAAAATTATCTACTAAACCTCAGGAAGTTATTATGGAAGAAATATTTCCCATTAATCTCAGTACTTCCAACTGGTCCATCATTTCAGTTGCCCGTTTACTATGGTGAGCTCACTACAAAATTGCATCTACCTGAAGTAATGTTAGCTCCATAGAAAAAAAACCCTGCTGGATGCCACTGCTAAAGTTCACAGCTCAAGTGAATTTTGTCACTATTCTACAACTTAGAGTGCCCAGGTAGCAGACAAAATAATACCCAGAGCTGAAAAAAGCCACCATTGCACCATCATTAACCCTGGGAAAGTCAATCTCCAACTGAGATTGTATTTATTAAGCAGTGCATGAATCTTTGAGGTGACTCTGACTGTCAAGGGTTAGGACTGGGCTGGCCACTAATCCAGTGACACATGCTCACTATTCCACTCCAGGAAAGGGAAAGAAAAGATTTAACAGAGAGAATTGTGGATTGGGAATTAAAACCTTAACTACTTTTGTGAAAGCAATAACAAAATTACCTTTATACAAATAAATACAAACCCAATAGCACACCCAACCCCCCCTTGATGGCAATTACCTTACCCTCACACCACAGATGCCATAGCAGAAGGACTCACCAGCAGGTGGGAATCAGACTCAGGGACTAGATCCTGGAACTGGAGTCAGGAACTCATGGATTGAGATCAAAGGCAGAACAGAGAGAGTCCTGCAGCAGCAGAGCTGAGCTGCTGATCCTCACCAGGAGAGTTCCCAGCTCAGATAGCTCAGGTGCTCAACCTTCATGGAAAAGTGAAGGCCTAAACCTCTCCTTTTTTGTATTGGCTGTTAATTAGGTGCTAAATAGCTTAATCCTACCCCTGCTTTGCTTGGATCTTAAGCTTTATGTAAGAGACCCCAAACCCAAGCTGGGTGTGAAAGATTTAGGGACTGGTCTTCAGTTTTATACTGACTACAACAACTATAGAATGGAATAGCTTGTTCTGACTGAAACTAAGACAAAGACCTATTTCTAAGGACTCTTCCTGCAATTCATATTTTCATGTCAAGTATCGTTTCTTCAAAAGTTTGCTCTTTCCAGTGCTTTTCAGTTCAGATATCTGACATTATTGCTTTCTGAAATTGTAAGCAAAATGCAGACTTTGAGAAGCTTTTTGAACAACAACTAAGAGAAAGTTCACAAATCCCTAGAATTTATGCCACTAAGGTTCATTTCTTAGTATTTTTTCTTCAGAGGAAGATCTATTTACATGGAACTTAATGATTTAAGTTGTTTAAACTTAAAAAAGTATACAGAAACAGCAAAATGATCATTATTTGTAATGAATTACATTTATGCAGCAGAAATGTTGGTTTTTATACAGCATAGCATGAAATACTAGAGTAAAAATGATACCATCCCAGATTTGGAGGGTATAAATATTAAGTATCAGTCACTTCTGAAGCAAGCATAGTACTTTCCTAAGCAGAAATAGTGTCTCTAACTGCTACGTTAGATATTTCCTAAATTCTTTCTGGAGTCTTCCATTTATCCTGGTTTTCTTCCATCTTTGTCACTGGTAGTGAAAATTTTATGTGAAATTAGGTAATCAGAGGCAATTTTGTGCTACTTCAGTTCTGTTGCAGGAAAGCAAGGGCTAAATCTTAGATTTTCTTTGAGAAGTGCCCAGATTGCTGCTTATTTTAATGACATAAAATAGGATCCTTAGAATCTCACATTTTGGAAAGAAAAGACAGAACTGAATGTGCAGCTCTATCTTTCCTATTTTTCTGGCTCTGGAGAAACTAAAATGGAGCAAAATGTTATTTTTGTCAATAAACCAAGTAGAAATGGTTCAAAATGCAAACACAAGACTCAGAGCTATGACTAAGGCATGATTTTTTTTTAACTCAAAGAAATATAGTATTTTAATTGGAAGTTTATTACTTGACTGCTATTTGTCATCTGCACTGCATACAACATTTCCCTGGGGACTGGTCCAAAAACATGGGAGTGAAACCCCCCTGAAAATCAACCTTATCATCACTGGGGTTTATACATCTCTCCAAATTCTGCCAGGAGAACTAGATATCCTTTTGGCATAGAGGTCTCAATCCTATTTTACCATGAGGGAAGGATGAATGACAAACAATAGCATATATCATCTCAACATATCAACATATATCACCCAATTTAAAAAGTGTTTGCTTTATGTTCCAGGAGCTTAGAAGGAAATTCACACAAGATAACATAGCTTGGTGAGGCTATGGAGTGTCTGGCAGGTGCCTAGTGGCCAGCCCAGCCCTAACCCTTGATACTTCTAAAAAGTTCATTCAAACTTTTCAAAAATAAGGGGAAAGAAAGTTGTCTTTTGAGTTTTCTTTGGAAGTTTTGTACTGAGACCAACTCTAGGCTATCCCAAAGCTGATGGATGCTTGGTTTGGCCCCATAATGGCAGGGTCACGAGCATCTTCATCATGCTCTGCACTAGCCACTCCAGAAGCATTATGAAAACATGGGAGAGCTTTAGAAGCTAACATCAGCACTCATCCAGCAAGGCACTCTGTGCTCTGAGCTCCCAGGGGCCCTGTTGGATCAGGTTCTTTGAATGGTAGCTCAGGAGTCAAGCTCCAAAGGAGTTTAAGATTTAGCTCTCTTAGATATCTTTGACATTCCTAGTCTTGAAGCCAGACTAGTTACTAAAAATATGAGGTTTAATATGGTTTTTAGGGAGCTTGAGAGGAGCTTTTTGTGCAATCTCTAGTCAACAAGCCCATTACAACTGCATCTTAAAGCAAAGTCTGTAAGGTGTCTTTCAGCCTTCAAGCTTTTCTCTCTACAAATCCTCTGTGCTGTTTCAAAACGGGAACACTCACTGGATATTTTCTCTGTAACATTTTGGCTGTCTGTCAGAGAGAGAGAACAACCTGAGGTGTAAATCACAGCAGCACTAGTTCCAATTTAAATATTGCTTTTGTACTGGGCCTGAAACCATTCCCTCATAGATCAGCTGGTCCCAGGCAGACAGCACAAGAACATCTGTTTAACAAGAAAAAAAAAATCTGTTTATTTTATTACATCTCCCAGAGTTGTCCTTGTGAAAGCATACTGCAACAATAGTAGGAAAGGGAGGTCTTCTTATTGCTTTGGAGTTCACAGATGGGACTTGGTTTGGTGGAACCAGCTCACACTGGCATTTTGTTCATGTGCTGTTTCAAAGCAAAGCAGACAAAAGAGAATCTAAGGATGAGAACATGCTATTGCTCAGTATTACCAGGCCTAGGAAAAAATGTGCAGCTAACTCAAGACTCTATTTAATAAACTGCTTTTATACTTGGAAATTATTTTTATATGATGAGCAGGTTGGTTTGATATCCATATCTCTTTCTTTGAAGTAGTAATATTTAGATTTTCTTTGAACAGCTAAATAAAATTCTACTTAAGATGTATGTTCAAAAGATTGGCCTCTATTCTAGTTATTGCTGATACATTCATAACAAACTGTAGATGTGGATGTAGGTGTAGATGTAGATAGATGGTTGGACTTAATGATCTTAGAGGTCTTTTCCAACCTTCATGATTCTGTGTAGGAGCACTCAGTGCTGAAATGTTACTGATACAATTCTGTGACTAATTATTGCTGCTCTCTAAAAAGATATTGAACATATGCATGAATCTTCTTAGGTGATCATTTCAAAAGGCTCAATTAATCAAGTTAATCTCACTTCACAGGGAGGAGAACTAAACTGTGAGCATCTACACACCAGACATGTAACGTCCTCCACACGTGAGACTATTCACATCTCAGCTGCACAAGAAACAACTTTGACCTGAACAGTAACAGATCCTGTTGTTGCCTGTACCCACAGGATTTAGATCTCTGATTTCTTGGTCAAAAAGGAACTTTGCATCAACTCCAGCATCACATTAGTCTATAAAATGTTTCCAGAAAGCTCAGGATGAGTCAGTAGAGGAGGGATTGTTAGACAGTTATGCTGTTTCTTCACTGTGCACTGCTGGCTATGATGGAGTCTGATTTAATTTTCAGGAGAGGCTTTGGAAGGACAAACATCCTGTTTTCTGTATATATTGATTTTTCTATTTCCATCATATTCTTACTTGGTTACAGTGCAATTTGGATTACTATGCCCAGAACAGTTAGTGTAGCTGAGCTTTCAGAGCAGAGCTTCTCAAGCTATGGTACACTCACCACGAAGGAATCCAAGCCATAAGCAAGTGCTGCAGCAGCAGCAAGTGTCATTACTTCTGTGTAAGGTCTCAAATGATGATAGGTTTGAGGGCAGCCCTCCAGAGAGGAACCTAGAGGTGCTGGTGGATGAAAAGCTTGACATGAGCCAAAATGAGCCCAGAAGGCTAACTGAATCCTGGACTGCATCCAAACAAATGTGACCAGCAGATCAAGGGAGGTGATTGTGCCCCTCTACTGAGACAATTGGAGCACTTCATTCAGCTGTGGAGTCCTCAGCATAAGGAGGACATGGAGCTGTTGGTGTGGGTTCAGAGGAGGCCACTAGTGTGCACTAGTGGCTCTGCTCACCAGGGCCTGGAGACGAGAGCCACTGCCAGGCTTACACTTTAAGAGGATCAGACAGGGAACAGAGTCAGGGAACAAGAGGCAGGGGTTAATGAATTTGCCATCACAGACACTCATGGCCAGGTTTGGAGAGACACAGTAAGAGCATGGAGCTGCATTCTTCTCACATTCTAGTCACCTAAGTGTCTTTTTTTTTTTAGTGGTCTTCTCTTAATATGTTCTCTACAATGGAAAAAAAAAGCACCAGATGAGTGCTCAAAGACTCAGAAATACTGGATAACTTTGTTAACGTGCTAAAAAACATGAGTGCCCCATCAGTCCAAAACAAACTATTTTTATTGAAAATATATTTGCAGAACAAAGTTTGTAAAAATATAGATGACCCCCCCCAAACACACTCAGTGGAAGAAATATTTTTTCAAGAAGAAATCTTCCCTAAACAAACAAGGATTATTTGAGACATTTCCTGCAACTGAGGGAATATGTTACATGCCAGGTTTGGGGATGAGGAGTTGGATGGATTCTCTTGGAAGACACCTGCAAAGTCAGCCCAAAGGCACAAAACATGACTTGAGCATTTTTACTGGTGAGGTCACAAGGTGCTGCAGTATTTGATTCTTATTGAGTTAAAGCAGGACAGTGGCTAAAAATGTCACAAATTATATATGAATAACCTACCTATTGCATTTTTCCTTTTAGTTTTGGATAAAACATTGCAGTGAAGTAGCACAGGGACCAGTATTTTCTAGTTCACCAGTCTTCCTTAGCTGTTCCTCATATAGCTTCCTCTCTAGACCCTTCATCATCTTCATGGCTCTCTTCTGGATGCTCTCCAACAGCTTCATATCCTTCTTATATTGTGGTGTCCAAAGGAAAAGGATATTTTGGACTGTGCCTTTGGATTGAGCCTTTTTTGAATGGAAGCTGTGACAACTGAAAGATCTTTACTATCAGAGGAGATGTATTGACAAATTTATGAAACCTTTACATTAAGTTTTATTAAAGAGAGAGAATAAAACCAATTTTAAAAGATATGACAAAAGAGAAAGGAATCTCACTGGTTCTAGGATAGGCACTCCAAAGAAAGAAAATATTAACAAGTGGTTGGAATGATCTAATTTGTAAAGAAATTGTGTTGTCTATGTGGGGAAACTTGAGGAACAAAAAGAAATAATCATTTTAATCATAGAAGTAAACAATTTGGGAAACAAAATGAAGGGAGCAGAATTATGGAAAAGAACTAATTTGAGATTTGTATAAAGAGGAAGGCTTTACACAAACATTTATAAATCACATAGAACATGCTTCCATTTGAAGAAAACAAACCAAACCAAACCCAAAAACAACTTACAGGGAAGAGATTCAAACCTAGCTGGATGAATAAAGAAATTATTAGGGGTAAGCAAAGAGCTGCAAGGAATGGGAGAAGGGACTGAGCAGCCAAGAAATCAGCTCTTAAAGGTCAAGAAGTCTAGGGATAAAATGAGACTGGTCAAGAAGTCAAGTTGAGTTAGACCTTTCAATGATATTAAAATAAATAGGAAAGGCAGGCATTTGGAGAGTATAAACAAAAACTTCAAATGAGAAAAGAAAAAGGGCCAAGGTTAAGATTAAAGATAATCTAGATAAGGCCCTGATGCTAAACAAGTGGTTTGTTTCAGCTTTCATTTCAATATGAAGTGGAGGAGGTAAACTGAAAAACAGAAATGAAGATATCAAAATGATCCAAATGGAACTTGACTTAGAACTCAGACATGTTAATGGAGTCAAAATTAGATAACTGTATAATCACCCATTTACAAATGTTGAGATAATTGCAGGAGTTTCAAAAAGGATGAGATTATGGAGAAAAGCATAAAATTGGAGAAGAGAATATGAAAGGTAGGAAAAAGGATGTTATCAAGGCAAACACACACAACTCAAACCTTAATATTTGCTAAGAAATTACACAATTAGCAGAAGTACAATAAAATGACTCAAGCCAAAAAGTAAAACTTAGGAAAGATATGGTTGGATAAATTATCCTGTTATCTTTCTTTGCTGAATTACATTGTGCTCTTAATGACAAAAATACTGTAGCTCAAACATAACTGTGATTGCTTGAGGAGCTAAAAGGAAGTTGCTGAACAGCTAGAGAAGGATTTTAGATCAAGGGAAGACCAAGGATAGAAAACACTTTCTGAAAATAAGTAGTGAAAAGATCTAAAGGTAGTGGAAGTACCTACATTAGACAAAGGAGATTGTATACAGGCTTTCCCAAAGACTGCCATTGGGATAAGATCAATTAATTCATGCTCTTGACAGGAAAAATTGCATAGTAATGCAGTGTTGTTGCTGAGGAAAAGCTGGATGGCTTTAAGGATAGGAGAAAATAGAAAAGATCAGTTATGGAAGTCTGCAGGAACTTGAAGTGTATTCCATGCTGTTATCTGGCTCTCATGCAAGTTTGTCAGTGATAATACCTGATTTTTTTCCTTTCATGAGTCCCATTCTCAGTTTTGAGCACACTAAGTAGCTTTTTCTTAAGTTATCATCACTTTTTGTTTCAGAGTAGGATTTTCTAAGTAAGGATGTAACTTTGAACCATCATCCTTTGCTTTTAAATCATCAGGACGCTTCTGAAAAATCTGCTATTGGTATCACTGTCTAATTTCACTATGTTGGTTGACAGTTCACTCCTGGTTTTGAAGGTAGTTGTTATCTTGGAGTAGCCATGGAAAGTCAAAATCTTAGGCAGAAATGGAATTCTATGGAGTCCTTTTACTAGGAAGTTTTAGCATCAAACCAATGTGTTGAGTAGCAATGGAAAGAGTGCAAAGAAGATTGATTCCTTCCAAAACTAGATGGCACTAATATGGGCTAACTGGAAAGAGATCAAACTACCTGCACAATCCCTACTAGATCCTTTTACTCACACAAGTTTCTGCATTAGCCACTTGCTGCAAACACAATTTACAGGCTCCAAAATTCCATTGCTCTTTGTTTGTTTGTTTTTATTAGTATTAAAAGCTATTTCAGGGCCCCATCTACAAAATCTGCAAATATCTGCCCCCAAAATATTGAACTGCTGAGTGAGAATGATTTACAACAAACATAGCTCCACTTCTAGCCAAATAAAGGAGGGGAAAGATTTTCACTCAAGCCTGTAGCTTTTCTGAGAATCTAACAAGAATTTTATAGTAATTTACACTTATGTTCTGGTAATTCTTACCACATGTGTGGGGAAAAAACCCTTCAAAATAAGTTTAATGAAGTAATAGTCCTTGTAAATGATTGATAATCATCTAGTAGCAAAAGAAACTTTATATAAATAAACCTAGTGTTAAAGATGTCAATAACCTGTCCTCTGAGTAGCAAAAAGTACACAGAGCATGGAATCAGACACCAGCAAAAGTGCAGATGAGAGGAGGAGAACTCCCAGAGCTGCTCCTTTCCAATCTGTCTTTCTGACACAAGCTATCCAAACTTTTGTTGACTTTTCTGATAATTATTCCCATGAGAAAGCAGAAAAAATATGGAAAGCCATCAGGTCAGATCTAACTATTCCTGTAATACTTTTAGCTGCCCCTCAAAGGATCAAATTCTCAATCTCTGTTTCAGTGAGCCTTCAACCGAAAAAGCCAAATTCTGCTCCTTCTGAATGCCCACTTCATACTAAGGTCTGGAAAAGTACTGTGGTGAAGATGAGAATTCTCTTTTGTTGTGCCTTAAACTCATGCTAACAACCAATTTATTTCCCCCCTCCTCTCAGAAAGGCTGGGGAAAATGGAAAAAACCTCACATTAAGGCCTCTGACACTGACATTGCTGCTCTCAACCCAGAGGGGAATGACAGAAAACCCAGTGCAGCAGCAGGCAACATTTTAATTGCAATTATACACAATTACCATTCTGGTCACAAGTAATTTAAGTAGCATAGCATTAGTAGTGTTTTCTAGTAATTACATCCTTACACAAGCACATTTATTCTTCTTGTTTCCAAAATACTGACCCAGTGAAGCTCTTCTGCAGGAATGGGAGATGAAAAGAAATTCAGATGAGGCTGCAGAGGGTTTAATCCTGAATGGAGTTCAACAAAGGGCTACAAAGATGATGAGAGGCTGAAGCAATTCTCTTAGGAGGAAAGGCTGAGGGAGCTGTGTTTGCTTAGTCTGGAGTAGAAGCTATTCTATCAATAGATAGAAGTATCTGAAGGGAGGATGGAGCCAGGCTCTTCTCCAAGTGCCAGGCAATAGAAAGGAAGGCAACAGGCACCAACAGGAATACAAGGAAGAACTTCACTGTGAGGGTGACTGAGCACTGCAACAGCTTCTCCCCAGAGGTTGTGGAATCTACTTTCCTGTAGATATTTAAAAGCCATCTGGACATAGTTCTGAGTAGTGTGCTTTACTGGCACAACCTGCAGTTTAGCATCATCTGTGAATTGCATTACTATGCTTGTGTTTCAATTCCAGGTCATTTATGTAAAGGTTAAAGATGACAACTCCTTAGAGCCCTGTGGTACCTCCATAGTCAGCTGGCACAGCTCAGGGTGCTGTTTATGATCTATATTTTGTCTTCTGTATGCCAGTTTTCAGGCCACATGATGGACCTCAGATCCAAGCCAACTGGAACTCAGTTGTAAAAGTAAGATTTTTTTTTTTTTTGGTCAGACACTGTATTGAATGCTCTACCAAACCCCAGATGCTATCCTCTTTCCTTGTTCTCAATTGGTTTTGTCACTGTTCCACCAAAAATAACCAAACATTTGTATTGCACAGTTTTCACTTCATAAATCCAGGCTGCTAATAGGTCATGGGTCTGTAATCTTCTCCTCTGCTTTATGCCAGCTCAGGATTAAGCCTTGTATAAAACTATATTTAACTTGGGATCTGGCTGCAGGTAAGTGGCAAGATCTCCCTGGAACTCAGGGCAGTGCCATGGTCTTCATGGGGGAGCAGTGTCTTGTTACCAGAGCTCTCTCTAGTGGTCCTGGTGACTTCACAGGTCCTGTGACTCCAATGCTGCAATCCAGAACATCCGAGCTACACCTTCCTCTTGTGACTCTTTGGAACTGCTCACTTTCAGCATCAAATTATAGTAAAATCTTATTAAGAAGAGAAATAATAGTAGAAAAACCCCAGTAAGATCCTGAAAAATCAGAGTTATAGAGGAAGCCTTTCAAAAACAATCAACCTAGGAGTTTTATTATCACCTTCAGTGCTGGAACAGATCTAAGCCAACACATAATGTTTAAACATATTATGTTAGTTGAAGAGCAGAACACACATTGAAATGATATTCCACATGTAATTTAAAACAACAAGGACAGGACTTCCTAAGGTTGGTAGATTGCTGTGGAGGTTGCACTTTAACAGTCTCTTTAAGCACCACAAGATTTAAAAGGCTAGTCCATAAATTTATTATTTTTAAAATAGAGAGCTTAGCAAATCATATTTGAAAGAGGAATATTTATTGCTTTCCCTTTTTTCACTCTTGGATTAGTAAGAAAAGTGTCAGAGCTCAGACTAGTTCAAGAGAAGATGAATCCATGCATTCTATTACTCACTGGAAATAATCCCTGGTAAACTTAAATACATACAAGGGTTTAGGTTTCAAGGTTTCAGTGTATATAATAAAGTGCATAAATGCTTTACAAGAGCCTTAGGATAAGTATTGCATTGCATAGCAAATCCCAGAAACAAACCACAACACATCATCTAAAAATAGTTTGGCCTTCTTTTTTCCTGAGTCTAAATTGAAACAATCAAGAATTAATATAAAAAATTAATGTACTTCTCTCATTGCTAATTACTAATTGCTTTAATAGGAGTTGAAACCAAAATGACACTATAATACATTTCCCTTTTGCTGAAAAAAAACCAACACTTTCTCAAATCTTTTCAGATAGGAATTTTTTAAATATTATTCCAGCTATATTTATCTTATATAATAAAATCTGTTGCATCTGTTCAGTACATGGAGGTGGATTAGATCCCTGCTTTAGAAAACACTTCAAAATATATTATGTTATACTTACCTATAAAAATATTTATAAATACTTTAAAATACTGAAAAGACTGTGTTAATAAATAAAATATACTACACTTTTAAGAAGGTTTCCTTCTGTGAGGGCTCCAAAGTGAACTGTGTGTGCATAACACTTCTCAGATAGGTAAGCACAGACCAAAATCCACTAGAAGTATCTTGACCATGTTTAAACCCAGTACTAGAAGTGAGGGAAACTAAACAGCAGTTTAAATGCCCCATGAATTGTCACTTCAATCACAGAATGTCCCTGAAGTTGTGGAGCTTAACAAATCTCATGCTTAAGGCACTAGGACAGAAATGATACTGAAATTATTAGATAACTGTTTTGAGAGGACCAGTTATAGTCATCCTAATTAAATTCTTTTATAAGCCTTTTTTTTTTTTTTTACAGAGTTCCAGGATTCTTGAGTACCTTCAGGAAAGTGAAATCTGATCCAGTGCATTTTAAGAGTCAGTGAAAGCCTTGTATTAACTTCAGGAGAAATGAGACTCCCGTAGGAAGCAGAAGTGCTTACATTCCACTGTCAAAAATAGGAGGTAAGTTATCTGCTCAAAGTTAATCACAGGCTTAAAACACTGTCCAGGACTAAGGTCATGGTTGCCAGGACCTGATGTTGAAGGACATCTAAATCCAACTGCTTCATAGGTTGGTTTGCCTGCTGGATAAAACAAATGGAATAGGAATTACAGGGTTTGGGGTTTTAGGATTTTTATGCCACTTCAAGAAAAAAATAATCTGTCTGCTACAACTAAATAGTATTTCCACTAACTCAGCTGAGCTCTAACATAAATTAGTGTACATTTTCATTTCTTTCAGTCTGGAAACCAAAGAATAGCAAAAAACATTGTGTGACAGACGTACAGGCAAAGAAGGAGAGGCTGTCAGAGAAATTGAGGTTAATTCTGAAGAGTACTCATGGTGTCCTATAAACACAGCACAACAGAGATAAAAACTTAGCAAAGGTCAAATAAATATTTTCCATATATAGAGAAGACTTAAAGGCAATGAAACAAAAGCTAAGGCCAAGGGAAAGCTTGGTAATATATGATCAGCTGGTCACTTGAGTTACTAGAACTGAGATGATGTGTCCTCTCCCAAGGACAGATTGCATAAACTATAATTTTGATGTAAATTAAAGGAAAATGGTGGGAAGAGAGGTTTACAAGAAGCAAAATAAAAACATATTGTCCAAATCTACAATAAGGAGGACCCAACCTATGTTTAGCTCACGGAGGTTCCTTCTGCTTCTAGTTCCTATTAGATTTGTGTACAGTCCTATGGAAGATAAGATCATCAAGATGACAAACTGGCAGCTGCTGACAATGCTTTTCTTTAACCCAACACCAAAGAATTCTACAGGGTTAGACAATAGATCACCACTTGAATGTCTTTGATAGTCATCTAATGAGCTTTCAAGTGAGTTAAGCCACAAATCATCTCTCAGCTTCAGAAAATGGACACTAGTCATGCACAGTAAGTCTCAACTAAGACAATTTCCATCATTTGCAACTGTTTGGGGTTTTTTTCTGCAAACCCCTGCATTTAGGTACATATTAGTCCACGAGAATTGAGGTTTCAGTTTCTTTTAAATGCAGCTATTCTTGCTCCAAGGAGGTAGGTCATGTTATAAAACAGCTTAAAGGTTCAGGTTGCTAGTGAAAGGAACTCACAAATATTGTTATTATAATCTCATTCTTGTAAGTCAGTCTCCTGATTTCTGAAGCATAGTGGATTCCAAAGGTTAAAGCTGTCATGTCTGATGTGTCAGCTCCTTCTGTAAGCAATTTGCAGCTCCTCAGCTGGGAAAAACAAGAAAGCAGGATCTAACCTTACAGTTTTCACATAAGTGAACTAGGGTAGTGTATTCCCTTGAAGGCTTAAAGCATTTGTAGTATTGAACACCTTTATGAATCTCTTCATTTGCTTAGAGAGGGATTGATTGATTGACTGACTAATTTTCATCCTGTATTGCTGGATTAGACTCTGTGAGGAGCTTGTTTCCAATGTGTATTATGGAGAGCACAGGAAATCTGGACTAATTGAAAACCTAAGAAGTATTCTAAGCCACCATGACTGCAGCAACTCTCTATGCCTCATATTCTACCTTGCTGCTTAGCACTTCTCATTGAGATGAGAAATTCTCATTGATATTAGGTGAAACAGTGTCTTTCAACTCAGCTGCTTTTGCTTGTAAACTGAAAGAGGACCCAGAGCTCTGGGGGTTGAAACAAGATGTTTTTCTATGTCTATGATTCCATGAGAATATTCTTGGCTGCAGTTGAACCTGACTCAAGGCAGGGCTTGGAGTATTGGGACCCAATCCACTATCACTCCTTTTCTTTGGGCATCTTTTATTCTCTGTCTCAAGGTGTCTGATATATCAGCAACTGTGCTCAGTGCAAAAACCATTCTGCTCTCCTTTTTGTATCTCTCAACTGTACTGCATACATTATTTTTCTTCTCTCTAGCTCTTCTTATTTGGGATAGTTTACTTTGCCCAAGTTTTACTTGAGTTGGTTTCTCTTGGCATTAATCCCAGTTTTTGCTTAACTTTGTTCTTAATATCTGTACAACAGCCCAGATGTTCTTTCCAAAAAGAAAAAAAGGGGGAAAAACATCTATTTAAAAAAAAATTATCCTGTTGTAAAGCAGCAGCAGGGATAATTTGTGAACCCACTGAATGCATTTTGTATGGTTTACAACAAAACTAAGCTCTATTACTATTTGGGACTTCATTTTACAAGGCTAACAAAAATGCTGACGAGGTGGAAGAGAAAACACAAGGACCAGCAGCATGCAAGAAATGTTTTCTATTTGAACATTAATTTAACATTATTACTAAGGAGAAGGTAAAAAAACTTTAGTAAAGCTGGATCTAGTCGAATTACATCAAAGCCATACTTTTCCCCAAAGAATAAGGACTGTGGAACAATGCAAATCAATAAGAAGGCAGCAGCTTTTGCTGGACCTAGAGTAGGAGATTCAACTAGATCTACAGCTTTAAGAAGCAGAACAAGTAAGCAGCTGTCAAAAGACCTGTTTCAGAAGAGATGTCAGCAAACATGGGATAGCAAAGCAGGGACTGAACCCAAAAAGGAGGGGCCAAAGCAACCAAAAGTCAAAGCAGCAAGTGACCACATTAAATTATTATCAAAGGGTGGTTACTCAAGTATTTATTGAGTGCCACAAATGACATCATGAGCTGACATTACCAATAGGTTACCACTTTCCCACTCAACAGCAGAAGAAAAATATCTTTTATCAAAGGCTAGCTATAGCATATATGGTTTTTTGAAGCCAAATCCCTTATCCTGAGATTTACCCACAACACAGGGGAAATGCCAGGTACTGTAAGAGACAGAAGGAATGAGAAATGCTAAGCAACAAGGTAGGATATGAGACATACAAGGTTGCTACAGTCATTGGAGCTTAGAATAGTTCTTAGGTTTCTAATTAGTCCAGATTTCCTGTGTTCTTAGCACACATTGGGAACAAGCTCCTCACAGAATCTCATCCAGCAATACAGGATGAAAATCAATCCATCAATCCCTCTCTAAGTAAATTAATAGATTCATAAAGGTGTTCAATTCTATGAATGCTTTAAGCCTTCAAGGGAATACACCACCCTAGTTTATAGATTATTTAGTTATTCCAAACATCCAACTCATGAAACATTAAAAATGTAGCTACTACCAGTGTTTAAAAAACCTATGATTCCTTCTGATTCTGTTGGAAGCATTCTTGATTTCATGCATAGTTTTTCTCCTTGGTTAATGAATACAGGGTAGACACTGTCTGTGTTTGCCTGTAGATGACTGATATCAAAACCCCACCACTCCTGGCATTAAAAAGAAGCCCTTACAATATCAACTAGGCATGATTATGGCCTCAAGTTGCAGCAGGGGAGGTTTAGATTAGATATAAGGAGACATTTCTTTACTGAAAGGGTTGTTGAGTCTTGGAATAGGCTGCCTAAGGAGGTGGTTCCATCCCTGGAGGGGTTTAAGAAACATTGAGATGCTGTATTTAGTGCCATGGTTTAGTGGCATGGTAGTGACAGGTTGATGGTTGGACATGATGATCTTAGAGGTCTCTTCCAACTTTAATGATTCTGTGATAAAATATTTCTTCCACAAAACTGTAAAATATTTAATTATTCAAATGACATATGTGCAGCAGAAATGTATTTTATAGTTTAAAATTTATCTAGCTCAGAGAGATGTTGAAAATCTTCTCCTTCCTTGGAGAAAACTTTGGAACTTTTCCCTTTCTACAAAGAGACCCAGAAGACCCTGCCAGAGCCTTCCCCTCTTATGGGAATCACAATATCTTCTCATGGTTTCCCATCAGAAGAAACCTGGGATCTTCTGAACCCATTTGCCAATTTCCACACACAGCTTTAGATTAGAAGTCCTTCCTAAGAAATTAGGAGAGACTTTATGATGCAAAAGAAAATGGAGACTGACAGGACTATCACAGAGACTTGTGCAATAATGATGTGTAGAACAAGCTAGTTCAAAGACTTTACAAAAGTTTTTCTTGGTAAGTAAGATAAGCAACCCCCATTGCCTGTCAGTCTAGTCAGGAACAAGTTCATGTTTTCACTAGTCCAAAGCCAATGTTAACAGTAACTGCTGCTAAGAGCAGTGACAAAAAAAATTTGGCTGAAGGTCTGTAGTTGCAGTTAACTTTTTAATCTTTGCAGAGTCTCTCAGTTTGTTTGTTTTTGTTTGCTTTTCTCTTAATGAAGTCAGCCAATACATACCAAAGCCATCGTTGTAAAGACAATTATTCTACTAGACTAGTTCTTGAAAGGCAAACTCTTGGCCACCCATCAGGGAGATGGTCCCAAACACAAAGAAAGAAGATGGCAAGAGTTAGGGCCAGGCCAACCACTTATCCAGTGACAGATGCTCCCTATTATCCCCCTTTCCACCACTCCAGGAAGGAAAAGGGGAAATTAAGAGAGAGAGACTTGTGGATTGGAAATAAAAACTTGAACTACTTTGATGTAAATAATAATAATAAAATGAAATATATACAAAGATTAACAGAACCAATACCAGACCCAGGCCCCTCTTGATGGCAACTACCTCACCTTCACCACTGATGCTGTAGCAGAAAGACTCACCAGCAGACAGGAATAAGATTCAGGGGCTAGATTCTGGAACTGGATTCAGAAACTCTTGGATGGAGATCAAAGGCAGAACAGAGAGAATCCTCCAGCAGCAGAGCTGAGCTGCTGATCCTCACCAGGAGAGTTCCTATTCCACCACCCCAGATGGCTCAGGTGCTCAACCATCAAGAAGGATGGAGACCCAAACGTTTCCTTTTGTGTATTGGCTGTTAATTAGGTGCTAAATAGCTTAATCCTGCACCTGCCTTGCTTGGGTCTCAGGCTTTAGGTAAGAGATCCCCCAAGACCCAAGCTTTTAGTTGTCTGTGAATGTCAAACTCCCCTTTTCCCTACTGCTGAATATAAAAGGTGAGTTCCTCACTAATCCATAAGCACAGAATCATGCATTTCATATGGCAGAATTTCAGAACACTTCCATGACTCAAGTTTTCAAGGCCCAATTACCTATTTCTTCAGCATACACAATTTATACCAAGGACATGGCAAGTTTTTCAAGAACTCTTAAGGGTTTTTTGACTCATATAATTCATGTTCTTAAAGACTTATTGGAGTCAAGTTCTTTGGCATTTCCAATGAAAACCTCTTCCAGCAAGACATTTTCTGTTCCACCACTACATCTTATTATGTCCCTTTTTGTTACACATTGATGGCTCCTGTTTGGACAACATCCTCAGCATATGGTGTGATTTTTGGGGTTGTCCTGTACAAAGGCAGGAGCTGGACTTGATGATCCTCATGGGTCCCTTCCAACTCAGGATATTCTATGATTCTAATCTTCAGTTCCTCCAGCTTCTCGTTTCTTACCCATTTGTTTAGTCTGGCTTAATCTAGATGGGGTAAATACATCTTGTATTTTACCCCAATCCCTTTCCACTTGCACCATCATCTCAGACCTTTAATACCTCTTCTCCTAGTATTAAATGCTATTGAAGCTATACTAATAGAAATGGATTTAGCAGATAATTTTCTTCCTTTCTAGCTTAAGAACCTCCTTTGCTATTTTCTAGTTACATTGTGCTAATCCCTTGTTGAGAGATTTATTAGCCATTTTAGTTATTCAATCTACAGTTTCCAGAATCCTGGATACAGATCTTCTCCATGCCTTGAAATTGGATTATTTTAAGCATTTCATTTGCTTTCTATCTCAGCTGAAGCAAATAATTAACTTAGTTGCTTGGAACATATTTCATTTACTTCCAATCTTGTCTCTTACCACTGCGTACAAGCATCAATTTCCTTCTTTATTTCTTCACTGGAAGAAGTCTTTCCTGCTTGTGTGAATATCTCTTACAAGTGGTAACACAGCTTGACTTTTGGCAGTCCTACTTTATCCTTCCTGACCTTTAAGACAAAGTTTCTTGGCTGGCTAGTCTTATTTTTTTCCCCATTTATGTGCATTTTCTGCTTGTTCCTAATATCCTTTCTTAAGATGATTATGCAATTAGACCTGGAGACTTTCCCTATAAGTCATTTCTACCTTCCTCAGCGTAAAGTGATAAGTAACACTGCTCCAGCTCACTTGCTAGGCTTTTGTGAGGAGTGACTAATCATTACATAGACCAGTAATTGAGATAGCTTCATTTTTTTCTACCTTCTATACCTTTTTCTTTCCATTTCGCAGACAAACATCACTAAAGATTACCTGCACTGTCCTCATTCTTCAGTATCAGCCACTCACCATTCATTCAGTTTTGCCATACCACTGTCCCAGTGTAAAAGGTCCTGTCCTGAAGGGCCAATTATCTCCTGAGTCTCTAAGTCCAAGTTTCGTTACAGGTATCTCAGCAACTTTCTAAATCCAAGATTTTTGGAGGCCTCAGAAATGTAGAGGTGAGGGCCTTTGACCTTTGCTGACATGACCTGTATCTTTCCAAGCAGTGCCTGAAAAGGCATGGCAATGTCTTGGTTGGATCCAGAACCAGAACTGACCAGTGCCCCAGATTCACTCTTACAAAGAGCAGAGGAAAATAATCAACCAGCTAAACATAATTGGCCTGCTGCATGCATCCTTGGCTATCAGAGCAAGAAGGAAGAGAGGGAGAGAGAGAGAAAGAGAAGAGAGAGAAGGAGAGAGAGGAGAAGAGCAAGGAGAGGAGAGAGAAGAGAAGGAAGAGAAGAGAAGACAGAGGAGAAAGAAAGATAGATGAAAGGGAGAAAAAGAGATAAGAGAGAAAGAGAGGAAAAAAGAAAGTAAAATTGCCATGTTTTCTGCTTGAAGATTAACGGAAAGAATTATAAATTGTGTCTTGATTAAACAACTGTAGAATCTGGTAACTAAATAGACATCAACTGGGCACAGTATGCTGTAAGTTAAAACTAAAACAAATAATAAGACTCTTGAATCTACATAAATAAATAGGATATTATAAGCTCCAAAAGGTAATAATGATTTACTACAGTCAATCAGCAGATAACAAGGGACTTTACACTAAATAGGAAGCTAGATTACCTCCCTGCTTTCAGGCAACAGTTACATGGGAGAAAAACACAAATTTAACTTGGGCTAATGTATATTGTATGTTTTGGACAGTTTTCATCATATCTCATGACTGAGCTGCCATGAAAGCTCATATCCTAAAAAAAAATGTATACTCTACTAGTCCTGTATTTCAAGCCAGCTCCATTTTCTCATCTCAGATTTGAATGATTAAATTTGTGAACTTCAGCTCTGTAAGGAAAGCAGTCTTGGGTTTAAAACTTACATAATACTGGCTTCTGCCAGAGCTCTACTCAAAATACAGACTCTCCTGTTTCACACAGGTCATAAGCTAGGATTTGTCTAATCTGCTAGTTTAGGGAAAAGGCAACAGGCTGCTGTGAGCAATGTAATCATTGTTTTCAAGTTGACTTCAAGCTGCTTTCAGGTTTTGTAGAGACACTGAGCAAAGACAGCATTTCCAGTTTTATATTGATACATAGATGCCTGCAGGAAGAGTTGCCAGATGTTGTTTCTTAGTGAATATTTGGTTTAAATATTTAGTTTCAATAACGTTTAGTTTAAAATAGTCCTTTCCTGAAGTTAAATTTCTTTTTCGTAAGTGAGAATCTCTTAATTCTCAGTTTGGATTTGAATTTGAGATGAGCATTATTTGGCAGTTGTTGTTTCACTGACAATAACATGATTTTCCAAAGTGCTGAAAAAAAGGAGTAAAATTCCTTTTCCCCTTATCAGGACATTCCATTGACCATTGGTCCAGAGGTACTAGATTTGTCCTCTACACCCATAAGGCAGCTAAACCAGCAAATAAAAATAATTAACTGTTAAATTGACCTCTAGAGCAAGGGTAAAATGGTGCTGGGCAAAGAGAGATTCTGGAGTTCAACCAGCTTACTCTAAAGAAACACTCATACTCCTTTTAGATAGTGAACTAGCTTGAATGTTGGTGTTGCTGCAGAACATGTTGGTATTGATAGCATTGGGGAATGATGTTTATTGCTCTTTTCATCAGCCTCAGATTTTCTACTCACTGAAATGCCTATGTGTACGGAAGCATGGGATAATTTGTATCCAAATGATATTTATGCTTCAAAATCCTTGCTGAAAATCCAGTCTCTTTCATAACAGAGCTGCATGACCTCTATATGAAAACGTATATTCTTTGTCTGTTGGTTATTCAGCAAAAAAAGTGTTTGAAAACTCAAAGTAGTCAGTTTTTAAACAAATCTTTCTTGCAGAGAGAGCTAAAACAGCTTAGAGAGCTATTGTAGTTACAGAAATAACTGACTATATCAGTGGCATGAGATGGTTGAGTAGGGATTACTTTTGCAGCCTCTCCTGTCACCAATTTTAGGCTTTATGTCAATGTGACAGAAAATTCTTTCAATTACTTATGAATAGTTCTATAATAAAAATTCTTCTTCTCCCAATATAAGCCCTTTGTGGAAACTCTTCAGAAAAGTTACAGAGATTGAGGCTTTAGACTTTTTTGGGGGGTGGGTTGTGCTTTTTTTTGTTTGGCTTTGGGGGGGTTTTTATTAAATTAGCCTTGTGCTGACACTACCTTTTCATTTAGTGATGCCAAGACTCTGAAGAATGGATGTAATGATGGAAGCTGTGCTACTCACAAGAGTCTTCAAGCTCTCCCTTGCTTGAGACTGTTGACATAGTTTATGCTGAGGCAAAGTGTGTAGCAAATGCTGTCAAGTCAGAATGATTTCTACCTTTCTACTGGTGTAGGTGATTTAAAAAACCCTTATCATCAAAAGGAAAGGTTATTGGTGTAAGGAATGTGTAAAACCAAATAGATCTGAACTTACTAAACTTTGTAACACAGACGATGGCTTCAAAGTCCTAGCTACACTATCTGCCTTTTTGAAGACAACAGGGTGAAAAGCTGTAGCTGGCTGGTAGTTAGTCTGTCTTTTGAGGAAGTCTCAGTTCATACCCAAAACTAGCTACAGCAGGAGCTCCTGCAGGGCTTCAGGCAAGAAGCAAGAGAAGAAGTAACAGCCAGTGAGTGACTCAAGACTTCAGGAATGTTCTCCATCATTAGGAGAGAGTGGAACCAGGCAACATCATGACAGAAACTCTTTCTTTCTCTTAGGAGTTTAGAAAGCAAGGAGATCCAAGTCATGAATAAATGAGATCTAGGAGAAAAGGTAAGTCTTCTGCTTAAATACTTTATTTTGGTGGGGTGTTATGCTTAGTGCTAATTGTTCCATCCATTTATCTATCTTCAGCACACTGAGTCGTCCTGACTTTACAAAGACACTAGATGTTTATTACATTAGGGTGCTTATGACCTCAATACCTAGATTTCAGGTGTTTGATATTGAAGTTATCATCGGTTTGAGTTTTCAAATACAATTAAAACAGCAGAAGAGTTTTACTGTGAGCATCAGGCCCTTACAGTTACAAGAGTGACTGGATAATTCCCTCAAAGGGAGAGGTCTGTGAAACCAGTGACAATGTTTGAAGCTGTTCTTCATGTTTCACCTCATGCTTCCATTACTGTGAATTCCTTAAAATAATAATACACCATTCATGTGCCTTTTTAAATGGAGTTTTTTTTTTATAAAAGGTTTTTCATTTGGGTTAAACGATGTTTATGTCTAACATTTTCTCATATTTCTATATAAAAAATACAAAACCTTATTCATGGTTAAACTTCTCCCTGACCATTTGATCTCAGACCTCTTCTTGGAGTGTACTTTCATTATTTCCAACCCAACTTATTGGCTTCCTTTGAATTTCAGAAATAAGGTTTTGATTATAGTATTTGGATAGCCAATTATAACATCAATCCAAGCCCAAAAGACCACATACATTTAGAAAACAGATTTTACTTTCTCACCTTATATTTTCTGCTTCAACACATCACTGCTTTTATTGTTTCATAGGACACAGAGCCAAAATAAGTGAGGTATATTATGGTGAGAGGGGATTGAAAATAGATTTGACCATTTGAACCAAAAAAACCCTCAGCTACTTATACCTTACTCTTAATATTTGCATAGTGAAACTTTTGCAGTGACTTTGGTTTATTTAAAATGCTTGTCCTTGAGTCATTTTAGTCTGTACATAAAATATTTGCCAAAGGTATGTTTCCAATAGTGGATCACATTTTGACATGGCACAGACCAGCAGAAATTTAAAAATAGTAAGAAATTTTAAATTTAAGAAGAAAATCAGAATTTCTCTCTGCTATTTTTCCAACGTACCATTTTGGCATGTTTGGTACCATTTTGGGGTTTATCACTGTAGTACATCATATCTCCTATTCAAATCATCAACACATAACTAAGTATCTGTTCATTTCATCTTCCAGTGATAGAAGTTTTCATAGGCTACATGGGATCTGTGGAATAGAAAGGATATAAACTCTAGTGTCGCAGGAACTTTAAAGCTGGAGAAGACTTGGGCTGCTTCTCTTCCAGGGCTTGGCTAACCTCAATATTAGAAGGTGTTTTCTAATGTCTAGGTTGTTTCTCTGCCATTTAACTTATGACCTATCCACTGTAACTCTGAAGAACAATGATTTCCCTTTTCTGCAAGTGTTGCAAGACTCCAATCTTTCAAGACCCTTTTATTCTCATCAAGGATCAGAGTTTTGTGTCATCTCTTTTCCTGCTAGCACCAATATAGCTAACCCATCATCCAAGCAGATAGGATATTGGGCAAAGCTTTCCAGAGAAATAACCATTTTAAATCTGTTTTTATTAGAATTTCACCACATATCTCCAAGAATTACTCCTTTATATTCTTACTTTTAGGTTTCTTTTTGGTTCCAAAAATATATATTGAAAAAACTGTATTCAACATCAATATTTTCCAGTACGTGTAGACTACATTTCCGTTGTAAAATTGTCTCTATTGACACAATCTGATTTCCTAAGGTTTGTGTTTTGGGGGGGATTCATAAATCTTTAATGTGCCCCAAAGCACTCCAGATAGCCTAGCTCCAAAGAAAATGTAATGCTAGAACCTAATGTGGCTTCCAAAGTGCAAGCCCAAGGTAGGGCAGTTAGTGTAGTTCGGAAGTAGGGAACTGAGTGCATCCAGAGTTTAAGCAGCATGCACACCAAAAACCTCAGGAAAGGGCAGGTTGTGTTTCACAGCTTGGGTGGGGGAACTCTGAAGGGATGATCTGAGCAGCACTAGGGCCAAAAAAAGATGTTCCTGTGAGAGGAAAGCAACTGAACAACTGAAGAATGTACAGAGACAGCTATGACTCCAGATGATGCAATCCAAAGAAAATAATAGTAGTGCTACTAAGGTTGTAAAAAACACATAGGTTTTTTTAATCAGATGGCAGACAATTCCTGGAAAAGACAGAATTTAAACAAAGGTGTGGAAACAGAGCCTGAAGCATCAAAAAAATGTTAATTTGATATCTGGAAGAGAAACACGGCACTAATTAAAGACATTATTTTACCTAAGGTCTTCTAACCTGATATTCAAATTCAGTTAAAGTTTTACCCAGGCTGGATATGCCTCAAAATTCAAAGACAGAGAAGTGCTTTAATCCTACTTTCTGTGACTAGAATATTACTGACATTAATGCAATTGCCACTAACAAGGAAAAAGAAAAAGCATTCCAAAAAGTGTGCAGAAATGGTTGACACATCTGAATCAGGGAGAGCACAAACCATGAAGTACATGCTTTAGAATTTTGTCCTGGGAAAATGTCTGAGGGATCAAAGTATGGATTTTTCTGTTATGAGGAATTAAGAGGGAAAAGGAAAACAGCAAGCTATAGAGTAGGAACTCAATTTCTTAAAACACTCAAGTATATTCATTCTTTTACAAATCACGCTTCAAAGATCTTGTTTCCACATGGTTTCAAAATCAAAGCAAAAATAACTAAACTACTCTTTTCATAGAAAAAATTGCCAAAACGTAACAGAAAAAAAATATTCTGAAGATTTCCTTCTGCACTCCTGATGCTTTCCAAAACCAGATGTGAGCCAATACTTGCTGTCAGATACTTGCTTCACAAGTATATGCTATTACTTCACAAATATATGGCATTGCTTAAATACATGGTAATACTTCATTATGGGATCTTGAAGTTTAGTGAAAGCATGATCTTCAGACTCCTGAAGACCCCTGAATCTGTGAGGAGGTAGAAGTTGGGATGTGTAGAAGCACTCAGAACAAGACTGTTAACCCTATGTCTAGATTTTGATAGAGGGAATGGTGCTCAAATTGCTTAAAGTCAGCTTAACTATTACCAAATGTAAAGACAAAAATAATAAATTTCTTGTATCTGTTTATAAGTAAAGATTAGAGAATCACAGAATGTTAGCAGTTGGAAGGCACCTCGTGAGATCATTTAGCCCAATTCACCTGCAAGAGCAGGAGAAGCTAGAGCAGTTTACACAGGATGTGTCCAGTTGGGTTTGGAATATCTCCAGAGATGGAGACTCCAGCACCTCCCTGGGCAGCCTGGGCCAGTGCTCCACCACCCTCAAACGAAAAAAGTTCCCCCTGACATTCAGATGGAGCATCTGTGTGCTAGTTTTTCCCCATTGCCTCTAGTCCTGTCACTAGGTACCACAGAAACAAGCTTGGCCCCATTCCCCTGAACCCCACCCTTTAAGTATTGACAAGATCCCTCTTCAATCTTCTCTCCTCCAGGCTAACCAGCCCGAGATCTCTCAGCCTCTCTGCATTATAGTAGCCCTTCTCTGTGCCCTCTCCAGAAGTTGCCGATCCTTCAGCAGGGGATACCAGAACTGAACACAATACTCCAAATGTGGCCTCACCAGGGCAGTGTAGAGCTTCATAAATCTTGTATGTTGAGAACCTGTTGCCTTGGTAGGCTCAGAACATTCACTCCATATCAAGGAACGTGAACACTGTATCACACACTCTGAACATGGGCATGGGTGTGGGGTTGGGTGAGTTACTTTAACCCTCACTTTGTTAGTCCTAAGGGAATCCATTCCGTAAAGTATGTGACAGCAAATTTTTCCTTCGATCTTTCACTTCCATTCGAATCCATTTCAAAATAAGACATGTGATGTATTAAGCAATGATTAATTCTTTCAGTCAGCACTCATCATCATGTTAAAAAGTTATCCAGCAGCAAATGTTGAGCCATCTGACACTTCCAGGTTCAGATGAATTTCAGACCAAGATAATTTTTCACTTTATTGCTGAAGTTTTAGGTGAAGTTTCAGTATTGTGAGCCATTAACCATAGCAGTTAGCCCACCTGCAGGTGGTCTGGCAGCTAAACTCTCTAAAGATCTCAGTGTACTCTGCACACTCCAAACCCCAGAGCTTTCCTGATCTTTCCTTTTCTTGGAAAGGGAGACCCTCTGGTGATGAATAAAGGAATTGAAAACAGGGAGATCTCCTCACAACTTTTAATGTTCTCCCTGTGGCCAGGTAGTTAATAGAAGAGGAGGAATCAGGCTGAGTGTCATAGTGGTTTGTGAGAAGTTGGTTACCAACAAGCCTAGAAAAAGTGCAGGAATCAGAGAAAAATGTGCTTGTTAAGCGAACAGGAATCTGAAGATGGCCAAGTCATTTATCCCTGAATCATGCTGTCCTTTTCTTCTGCTGAGGTTCATCATTTTCCTTTGCATTGTTCCCACAAAATATTTTAAGAGTAACTAATAAGAAACATATTTCTACAAACATATCAGCACCAGTAGTGAATGTTAAAGTAAAAAAGATTTATGTACACCACCAAAATAGTAACACAATCATGCATATCAGTTCTTCTACACCTGCTTGGACTAAGATTTGTGAGCTTTTCAGTGTAATATTGAGCTTAGATTATTACAGTTTCAAACAGTAAGGCACACAGTTAAAACTTCAGAGGTATCCGTGGCCAAGTATAACTCATTCAATCAAAAGAGAAAGGGAGTAAAAAATTCTTTAGGCTACCAGTGAAACTTAAGAAAAAATAGCAATGGGAAATAATCACTGACAAATGATTCTGAATGAAATATTCATGTCTGTCAGGGACTGAAAAATCCACATCTTGGGTAGAGTCTCTGGCCTTATGGTTCTTTCCCTCTGTTAGCTTTTATTGAATCCTCTAAACTTATTTAATAACTCTAAGGAATACTGAAGTATTAAATAAAACAACAAAAGGATCATCAATGTGTTTTCAATTACAGTTACCACTTAAATCTTTGACTGGTTCCTGATTGCCAAATTCAGAATGAAGAGGAACATACGAAATTAAGAGGGATTTCTGCAGAAAGTTACTCCTCTTTATAACTAACCAAGCTGTCCCTTAGCTTTACCTGGCATTTTTAGTGGTTACCAGGATAATGCCTCACAAAGTGGCTTAGTCTTGATCCTTCTCTTCATAAAATGAATTCTCTCTCAATTTTCTCCAACATTGTTCAGGGATTATCTACATCATCTCTGTTTCCTTCACCATAGCAATGTAGCCCCATAAATGTATATCAAGCAGTAGGACAGGATAAAAGACATTAGAGTAGGTCCTATATTGTAATTCAATGCTCACATTAGCTGCCTGGACAATAGTTGCTTAATACAGCTTCTGACTTTTTGCTTTTGTTGTTACCTTTTTTCATTCACTCTGAGAGCAGCTGGAAAGATACAATTGTCATTTACAATGTAAACAAGTGTGTGACACATTGGAACTACATATTTTACTCAATGAGTGTATAGCTCCTTGTAGTTTATTGCCTCTGGCTCAACTACCTCATGCTATGGATCACTACCCACTCCAATCTACAGTGAGTAACTACTACAAGAAGTTACTCCACCTATTTTCTGTGCTAAAGACAACCAGCTTGCTTGTTAAAAACCAGAAAGGAAGCCAGAAATGTTGTACCACACCCTAAAGTCAAGACAACATCACCACAAACATACCCCAGAAGACCTTTAGTTCATTTGTTCCCTTTCCTCCCATTTCAAAATTAAGCCCTTGTTTCCCCATCAGGCAAACCTCCAGAAAGTTGTATGCAGAAACCATTTCTATAGGCAGTTCCTTGACTTTGTGGCTTCAAATAATTGTCATTGATCAGTTTTATGTCTCATTGCCCAGCTGTAAAATGGAGATACTACTACCATCTCTCTGACTCACACAGCAGATATTCAATGTCTGATTATGGCATACATCACCCTGCAGTGGCAGATGTAAAGACTACAGAAGATTGCAAACCAACCACATGTGTAAGAAAGAAGTACCAGATCCAAACAGCCCTACCTCAAATCCCTATTGTGCAGGCATGTGGAATGTATAACAGTCTTGCTTAATGAGAAAATGTAAAATAAAATTGCTAACATTTAAGCTGACTTTCTCAACAACTATTATCTCTCTCATCCTTTGGCTCTGCTGTTGAATATGTCTATATGCATTGGCCATTTCCCAAGGGTTGGAAAACCAGCTGATGTCATGCTCAGCTAAACCTTGGCTTTCAAACAAACCAAAAGGCAATTCCTTCCAAAAGTAAAGAAACCAATAAAATCATGAGATAAGTCAAAGACCTAAATATGTGCTGGACAGCTTATTACATTGGTTAGTTTTTACAGGTTACTCAAGCTTACCTTCTCCTGTGTGTATGGTATGCAAATGTGCACCAACATATTTTCTGTTCTTCCAAACAAGATTCTCCACTGCAATTTGTTTGAAATCCAGAGTCTGAGGTCCTTTTCCTCTCTTTTTCCAATGTACAAGACAACTGGGTTTCATAGCAGAAGAATTTCAAGCAGCAAAAAAAAAATGGCAATGACAGAACCCAGACAATACCCATGTCCAATAAATTATTTTTCTAGTCCAACAGGAAAAACTAACAGGAAGGTTCATGGCCAGAAATGTGAAGTTTGACCTACATTGAATTTTCCTTCTTGCTTTTCTGCCTTCATCTGAAGCATGGTGGGATAGTCCATCATTTCCAAGTCAAGACTAAGCTCTTGAATTGTTATCTAAGTAATTTAAGATGTTGGGAGTAGACATCAGGGTTTTGCTCTTGATTTGCACAACCTCTAGTAAAATGAGTTTCAATCAGAGTCTCTGCTACTAGGAACTGCTCTAGTTAGAAAGAAATGAAACACAACAATATCATATAGGTAAATGAAACCTGGAATTGGTGACCCATTAAAAAGAAGATGGACTGAAGCCAATAACCCTCTAAAGACAGTGAGAGTATTGCTGTCAAGTGTGATGCCATGGGGATATCATGTTAGCCAACAATAAAACTATTACTGTATTTAAGGAAAGAAATACGAAGTGTTTGTGCAGGTCGACTTCCAACAGGATATTCCTTATTTACCAAAGATTACATGGTAATATTGCATTGTTTTGTTAAAAATGAATGTATGTTATACCTTAAGTAAATATAAAACAATACACAACTCACTGGGATGAAATCAAAACTCTAATAATGTAGAGGCAACTTCCAGATACCAAAGTTGAATAAAGATGATCACAAGCAGATGAGCCAGGTCTGTCAAATCACATTACAACCCCAAAATACTCAGAGATACAGATGGTTTTCATTGCTGAAAGGATTCATCTTGTAGACACTGAGTGTCTCTTTAAAATAAATATTTTCTTGTGACCTCTAGCTTTTGACAGACTTGTGTTATCTTCTGTGTAAAACACTGTGGAGTTCCTTGGAAAGACCAACTCCAATGTTAAATTAAATCTAGCAATTAATCTTCTCCAAAATTCTTGAAGCTGTGCAAAATAAGATTGTTTCCATCTCATGCTCCATGAGTTAAAGAAAAAAAACAAACAAACCCAAAGCTATTAACATTTTGGATTAGTGTCCTTATCATTGTATTTACTATCCTGGGGGACCTTGGAGATGTTTTCTATTACACAGTCTTCAGTCCTTGATTATGTTCCTATTATCTCTACCTCCTTCCAAACGCATGTTCAAATCTTTTGTTATCAAAAATACACTATCAGCAGCCAAGATTTCATTAACATTTCAGACAAAAGAATCCTTGTTCCAGCTGTCAAATTCTACAGAGTCTGGACTCTTTTAAATACTGGAGACTTTAAAATACTAAGCCTCATCAGCACATGTGCAAATGCAGAATTGACCCATGGAAAAAGAGTTGTGAGTTGTTCCCCCCAGCAATGTGAGACGAGCTCTGGGAACACCTTTGAGGCAAAGGTATCTGACAGCTTTTTGTTGCAAAACACAATCATAGAATGGTTTGGGTTGGAAGGGACCTCTAAAGGTCATCCAGTCCAACCCCCTTACAGTGAGTACAGGTATCTTCAACTAGATCAGGTTCTCAGAGCCCCAGACAACCTGACCTTGAACACATCCAGGAATGGGGCATCCAACATCTCTCTGGGCAACCTATGCCAGTGCCTCACCACCCTCTCTGAAAAGTTTCTTCCTTATATCCATTCTTAATCTCCCTCCTTTCGTTTAAAGCCATTATCCCTTGTCCTGTCACAACAGGCCTTGTTAAAAAGTCTGTCTCCATCTTTCTGACAGGCTCCTTTAAGTACTGAAAGTCTGCAAGAAGGTCTCCCTAGAATGAACAATCCCAACTCTCTCATTGTGTCCTCATGCACGTTCTTGTATCCTTTCCTGAAGTTCATGCTTACTGCAAAAACCTTGTGTCCTCACACTTCTGGGACAATGGCCTAGGTGCCTTCTGCTTGTCATCAAGAGCTAGATTCAAACCTGAGATGCTCTGTTTTGCCCTGGAACTAGACACAAGCTGAGAGTGACTACACACAAGCTGACACTATAACAGTGCAATGACTGTGCTTACATGACCTGTGGATTATTAGATGCTACAAAGAATTGTCAAGGGGTGACAGTGGGATTCATCTTCTCCTCTTCTCTTGGGCAGCTAAGCACAAACTTGCCCAGACATTCCTCCTTCCTCGCTGAGAAGCAAAGAGTTTACACCAAGAATCCTCATGGCTCTAACTTGTGAGCAACTGAAACACAGCCACCACGGTTCTTCAAAACCCCTTACTTAAAAATAGTCTGTGGGAAAGCCCCAAACAAAATAAATGTTTTTTTCTCTGTAATATCTATTGTTTGGAAGGGAGGAGATAGCAGCTGGTACAGAAAGTGCCTCAGAGGATCTGACTTACGGATTAGGTCCTAATAATAGCTTGGAAATCTGTGTTCCTTTGGGTTGGAAAACAAATAGGTGAGGCAACACTATTGACTTAGGAGCAGATTCTGGCTTTCTAACTCCCATTTATTAAGACGTTCCCATTTCCACTAGAGCAAAGGTTTGTAGGCTTGCACTACTTTCTTCCCATAGATGAGACATGAGGTTCTCAGTCTCCCCTTGCAAGGCAGGTTGGGTCATCCAGCTGGAAGCACACTAACAGGCTTTTTTTTTTTCTTGCAGGCTTTGAGAAGAGTGTTGCTGCTTCAGAACCAGTGCTGCTCAGTCTGCCTGTTGGCAGGGGCACAAAAAGGAGGAAAAACTTTTGGCAAACTCGTATTCCCAGGCCTTCCCTGCAGCCCTTTTATTTTTGGCCACTCAGTCCCACAGTTACATTAGAACTATCTATCCCATGCTCATTGGAAATGGATAAGCACACATTTTACACTGAGAAGGTTTCAGTTGGTGTTTAAGCACCAGAGGGGTAGGTTCTTTATATTTTCATTTCATCTTTCTCTCTGAAATTCAGCATAAAAGCTTCCAAATGAATTTACTGAGCTCTGATGAGAAGTAGCAAAGCACTTTTGCAGTTGTTTCTCCATGGACATCAGCAATGCTAAAAAGGCAAATATTTTATACCTTCAGGCAAGATGAAGCAGAACAGTTGCCTTACACCTAAAGGCAATATTCAGAGCAATAATGTATTCAGAAAAAAATCTAACTCTACATCACATAAAAGTAAATTGAATATTCTTCCACTGCAGCAGCACTTACAAGGAAAGTGAGCTGGGCAGGAGGAAAGAGGCAAACACACAAGTAAAAAGGTGTTAAGCTCTGGTCACCTTCACCAGACAAAGAATTCAAGATAAAGATGATTGATTCTCCAAAGCCAAGCTGTTTGTTTCCATTTTGACCATCTTACAATCAACTGCATATGTGCAAGTTGGTGGATATTCTGTGCTTAAATGTGAATTTTCTCTCCTAACTTGTTGCTGGAATTTCTTTCAAGCACTTAGTGGAGTTGTCAGAGGAAATTATTTGCTAAAGCTTCTCCTGTTTCTTTGTTTTGCATTTGATTATTGTAGTTTAGAGACCCATGCCAATCTCTTCCACAATTTGTTTCATATGAACATGTATCTCAGTTTATATGAAATGGTCATTTTATTGGATATTTTTAAATCTGTAAAGCATAATGAATTTCCTTTCTCCTTGTCATTCAAGATTTATAGACACAGATATTTATAATCCTCTCAGTTTTCTTTTCTTCAAGCTGAAGAAATTCTAGCTCTGATCATTCTTGTCACCTTTCTTTTTACAGTACTAAATATCCATGACTTCCTCTCATCAAATATTGGACAAAATATTCAACAGCTCTGAAAATTCTGCTTTAATTGGGAGGATTAATAAACACTGTAAAGGATTAAAAAAATCCATTGTGTGTGGTTCAGTCTCAAGAGTAACTCTGCCTTGATTTCCAGTTCTTCCACAGTTCCCTAAATCACTTCTTTGCTTTAAATAACTCTGCAAATAGAACAGTTTCTGGGTCATTGCCATGACAGTTTCTCCACAGAAAAACATGTTTCTCTGGCTGATCTTATTCACTTTTTCACCATTGACCAATATTCTATTGAAAAGGGAAATAAAAGAAATAGGATTGAAAAATTTCAGATTTCAGAGGTAAGGTGAATACCTCTTGAAAAGCAATAAGAAAGGCCTGGCTCTTCATTTGTGGCTCATAAATCCATGCTTAATGGAGGCATTAAATACCATTTTAAAACTCTCAGAGACTTACAGAGAGGTTGCAGTTATGGCAAAAACTACCAAAAAACCCCAAACCAACCACACTACAAGAGCATTGTTAAGGCTGCTATTGACTATGAGAAGTCAGGAAGCCTGAAGAAGTGTTCATTACTTGCTTTAAACCAGTCATGTTTAGAATCTAGCCTATCCAAACTGGTTGGTACTTCAAATTGATTCATTTTGGATGTGGGAAAGAAGTGCAAGCACTTGAAAAACAGAAGAAAGCTGTCAAGAAAAAGATAAAAATGCCCTGTTCCTTGTTAATCCATAAATGGGGAGTCTGTAAAGCACAGTCTGACCTCCCTGCTAAGTGGATTGATGCTCTGACTCATTTATGTATAGTTCTGGGAAGTGCAACAGTCACTAGAAAAAAGAAATGTGAAGGGACAGGAGAGAGAAATTGTGGAAGACTGATTGAAAATCAGTGGGAAGTGTGACAAACTAAATACTAGCTCCTTTGGCTGGCCACCAAGGGCTCCTTTAGAGTGCTGTCTGAAGGCTGAACACAGAGTTCTAAGTCATTTTCCACTAATCTACTGCACTTCATATTCTATGAAATGTATATTTTCTTTCCCTTCTGCTTGCAGTGAAGATTTACAGAGGAGCAAAACTGGTTTCTGCTTTAGTAAAACCTAGAAAGCTTGTCAGATAGTTCCAGTTGAAATCTTCTCCCCAGTTCCTACACCTGTTCTTACAGTGAATTCTCCTAATTTGCTCTAAATATAATGTCAGCTTATGTTAGTAATTATATGTTAGGGTACAGGAACTGCAAGTAAAGACCTCTGAACTTACTGATTGTATTAGTTGATGTAAATACTTAGTATAGCTTACTGTAAGAGTGTTGGATTGACAGAAGTCTTGCACAAGAGAATCACAAAGTCATGGAGGTTGACAGAGACCTCTAAGATCAATATATCAATGCACTGTAGTATTCCATTTTTCACTCTTGCCTTCACAAGAAAACTTCCTACTGCCTCTGAATATCAGAATTACTTGAATACACACAAATTCCTCTCCTAATGAAAAGACACAGCTATCAGCCTTCCCCACACTCCAACTTATCCTTTCTGTCTCAACCCTTAACTGCAAATAAAAGCATGGTTCAGATTCCATTTTCTTAGTGCCTTATTTTATTTGCAAGCACAATTTAGTTTGCAATCTGAGAATGCACATCCTAACTGTAGGAACAAACCTGACCAAGGCATTCAACTTGGCTACTCAACAGCTAGTTTGTAATTACGTTTGGTGGTAGAGTAGCAATTACTGATGTCACCAGGTCACCATCCAATTGTCCTGCTCTGAAAATAAATTGATCAAATAAAATTAACTATTTCCATTTTTTTTCCCCACAGTAACAAACCAATAGATCTAAAAAAAACTCTTAAAACATGCCAGATACGTGCATTGTGGTTTTGGTGACTATATTACAACATTTCAAATGCATTTGGGTTTTAGATTAACTACTTGTGATTGCCTAGAGCAATGTTATTTTCAAGTAGACTCCTCTCCTCTTTGAGTCCAACATGCTCCTGGACAGTGCCTTACATATTACAGCTGACATTTGTGTTTCAACAAATCATCCCAGTCACCATAATAAGATTACAACAGCTACAGAAATTTATGGTTCAAATATAAAAATCTTTCCTTTTTTTTTTTTTTGTTTTGGATTCAAAAAATGCAGCTTCCAAGCATATAATTTTCCTTCTCCTGAACTGACCTGCCAGTAAGTAGCTTGGCAATTTACTGAGGCCAAAAAAATCTCCATGCATCTTGGTAGTTTATGAGGCTTGTACCAGTGATAACACTTCTCCTGCTGACCAGAAAATGCTGACAGCCAGGACTGAAAGAGGTCTCCAACACCTGTATGATTCCATGCTGGATTTTTACTCTATTTTCTGGTAGTCATTTTGGGTTTTAATTGTATAACTAATATTGTAAGAATCTTAAGTTTGAGAAGGACTTTTCAGACTTGACCAAGAGTCAATCTTAACTTCTTCTGACAAAGATTGTGACATGATGCTAAAGCATAGGATCTACTCTTCACTGTGTGGATTTTGAGGCATCCATGATGAGAGGAAATAAGTGGATGGATGTATTTAATTCTTTTTCTTGGCTAAACAACTCTAACTAGTCTGATCAGTCAAATATTCAGAGGGTCAATGTTCACCATCAAGTCACTGAGTGGACACATGGCCATTGAGCAGCAATCACACTACAGCACTAGAGAAGCCTTTTCTGCTGATCCATTGCTATTTAAAAAACATCTTATCTCCTTTTTTTGTTGATTTAATTGGTTAAAATTAGCTACTATTTTCTCTCCCAATCTCCTTTCTTTTATCATTACTCAGGTAGGTTTGTGACTGTGTGACCTTGAGTGCAGGCATGGCACTGCTTTAGGTAGACAAATATTAAACTATATATTAATTGTGCAAACATTCTGTTTATTTCTGGATAAATACTTTATCCTGCAAGGGAAATGAGAGCAGTTTAGTGTATTAAAGGCTGTAACTGATGAGTCAGCACTTAGGGGTCTCTGTATAACCTAGACCAGTAAGTAACAACAGCATAGAAATATTCTTCCAAAGGGAATTCAACTTTCTTCTGAAAGAATTGTCCAAATTTATCCTCTTCTCCAAGCACCTTATGATGTCTCAATCTCAGTATTTTTAAGAATGAATAGTCTGACAATCTTTTGATTTCCTTATTGCTATATTCACTTGATGTCTTGACAGGAGCCGAGTTACTAAAGCAATGTTTTGAATAAATATACATTCATTTGCTAAACTTCTTATGTTCTTAAAGCATCAGAAAAAAATTGGTGTTCTTTCCCTATTTATAGTAGGTTACAAACTCAAAAGGAAGTAATTTGGCACAACTCCTAGGTATGTATATACAATATGCATAGTTCCATGGATGCACTTACTAAAATAGCTTGTGGTCAAAGGCCCTTTATTGGATGTCTGTAATAATTGTGAGGTTTATATGTAATAATCCACAAATATAAAAAAAAAAATCTGCTAAAAGCCAAACTTCAGCCCCAGGAGAATGTTTGTGCATTTTTGTGGAATCCAGCTAGCTTATACAATGTGGGAGGAGTTAAAAGGTTTTCTTTCTCTTTTTTTTTTTTTTTAATTTGTGGTAAAAATAATAGTTAAAGATTCTGAAAGCTGCAGAAAAGAAAGGAGAGAGGAAGGGAAACGGGACAAGAGAGGAGGTGGGAGGGAAACGGGACAGGAGAGAGGAGGTGGGAGGGAAACGGGACAGGAGAGAGGAGGTGGGAGGGAAACGGGACAGGAGAGAGGAGGTGGAAGGGAAACGGGACAGGAGAGAGGAGGTGGGAGGGAAATGGGAGGCTTTTCATTAGTAAATTTAAAAACACCTCCTTGACACAAAGGTCATCATACCTCCAAATCTCAAATCATTCCTTCAGATCAAACCATGCTAGGACTATGTTTTAAAAGCAGAGAATTAAAATAGTTTTAAAAACAAAACCCTTTTTTTTTATTCTTAACATAGCTCTTGTAAATTGCTGGCCATTTCTGGCAGAATTTTGCCCAAAGGATTCCAGTTGAAGCATAAAAAGGCAGAGTGGAAACTTTCAGCCCAAATGGTCAAATTTTGGCAAAGTCACCATGAAATAGCCTCCAGCTATCTATAAGAAAGTGTCAGATAACCTTAAGAATAGGCATTGTTATCAGCTGGGCTCTAAGATGCATAGTCATGTGCATACATGCTGCTAGAGCTAACCATTAAAGCCATTTCTGTTTATAGAAGGATTGACCCTTTCCATATAAATCTTTAGTGAGTGCAGGATGGTCTGTAGTGCTAGGAAAGTTTTTATTGGCAAGTGGATGATCTGACTGCATTACCTACATGTGGCAAAGCCACAACTGATTTTAAAGCATCATGCCAGAATATAGCACTGTGTGTTATGTCTCTATCACATACTTCAGAATCAGTTTAAACAGTTTAATTTATCTGTTGGGTTTTTTTTACAGCTCCTCTATTTTGTGTCCTCTCATAACTTTAATTGAAAGAAAGGTGATTTTGAACCTTAGACACAAATACTGAACAAAAAGTATATTTTTATTTAAAACAAAATATGCCAGTTTGAAGAGCTAACTTCTATGATTTACCAGAGCCCAGAGTGTAAACTCTTGATGGGATGCTGAAATCTGTAGCTATGGTGATCTTTCAGCCTCCTCTCTGTTCAGAAACACTGATGCACTGGCAAAGAAAAGGAAATATTTTTGTGTTTGAAGTGAGGAAACAAGAAAATTATGTAGCTTTATATTACGTGATCATAAGGGCAAAATAGCCTCGTCCAGATGGTAGGAGGAAATAAATGGCTTGAAATTTATTGCTGAGGGGGCTGTGCATTACACAACACCACAGTTTTATTGCTCTTTACTCTTATTACCTATGAGAAGCTGCAATGCAATTAGACCTTATCATATCAAAGTTTTCAGGCTTACATCTGAGGGAAAAATCAATCTCTGAGCGTAAGACTTCAAACTCCCATATCACTTTAATTATGCAATGCTGGAGAAATCCTCTGGACTCAAGCACAGGTGATCACCCAGGCACCATGCTCTCTAGCAGAGGTAGATTAACGGATGCACCTAAGAAGCAGAGGTCTTGATGTACCTTCATCAATTAACAAGAGCTTTTAAAGAAATTAAGAGAAACAGATTATTGTTCCAATGCTGTTAGCTAGCTGCAGTGAGATTTGTCCATTTTAGGTACTAGATTAAGATTATGAATGCAATTAGGCTGCCAAATGTTTATCTAAACATCTTAATCAGAGTAAAAACATGTAGATAATCAGAATGTCCTGTCCATGGCTCTGAAATTACTTTCCTTCTCCTTTCTTGCCATATTCTAATTTCCAAGGTAATTTACTCTCCAATGTTCTTCTTGTCTTTTCTCTCTGTACACCCATTGCAGGCTTTAAGCACAGCTGTACAAAAACTTGGTCTTCATTGTCCAGTTCAAATTAATTGAAGATTTTCTTGGAAAAGATCATTTTCTTCCAAGATATTTTCCTATAGTCCTATGATACTTTAATTTCTTTTTTATCTATTTCATTTATGATGATAATTTGCTTTCTCGAGCATTGCCTTGGAGGGGTTAGGAGGTGGTGGCTGTGTAAATAAACTTCTTATTGTTCCAGATGTTTGCTTCCTTCCAGAGCCAAATTCTGCTCACAATTAGACTAGGGAAATCCTGCTGTCTTCAGGGTGATTGCCACAGAATAAAAAGGAAAGCCAGTGCTGGCCCTGAAATCTTTTTTAGTCATTTTTTTTTGTTTCTCTCACATAGTTTTACCACTTGTTATGTAAGACAGGCCTTTGATTTGTAGTGTCTCCTAAATTTTCTTGTAGTGAAAGGAATTGTGTGTCTCCTCTCAAGACCTTCTTCCACCTCTGCAAGATGTTCTCTTAATTCTTCCTACTACAGACATTAACACTCAAGTTCATTAAGACAGAAATTCCTGTGCACTTCAATTCAGTATGTCATTCTGACAAGCACTACATCTCAAAACAAAAAAAATCAGATAAAACCTAGGTGAAAGTAGTTTAAAATTTGAACTTACATTATGCAAAACTTTTTGATCAAGTACTTAGCTGAAGCACCTTCCACGCCTTCCAAATCTCCCTTCCCAAACCACAACTTCACTGTAACTCATAGTTCAATATGGAGCACAAAAGACTATTACATCTCAAAGACATTTTCCTCCTGCTGAATGACTGATGTGTTTTACCTACTTCATTTATCACCCAAACTTCTGAAGCATTTAAAATGAAAGGCTTAAAGCTCAGTCAACTGTATTTAAGAGCACAACTAGAGCTGTCAGAGAACTAGCCAAAGTGGGCCTTGACATGTCACTCAATAAAGTGTTCTTTGCAAATTAAATGGATAAATAAATAAAAGGAAAATCCTAGGACTAGCAGAAAGCCTTGACACCTGGAGTAAATCACTGCTTGGGGGTCACAGAGAACAAGAAGATTTGCAAAACAAAAGACTTGGAATGTGCTCTGAGCAGAGCCCTGCCAAGTCACACCAAGCAGCTGAGGAGAGCAGGGGCTGCCACAGTCCTCATGGGTGATTCCAATGATGGTGTTTGCCTTCATCTATGCACCACTGATCTACAAACACTGACACTCCTGTAGTTCCACCTTACTACCACCTCCTGTCAGGTAGTTGTAGAGAGTGAGAAGGTCTCCCCTGAGCCTCCTCTTCTCTAGACTGAACAACTCCAGTTGCCTCAGCTGCTCCTCAGAACACTTGTGCTCTAGACCCTTCACCAGCTTTGTTGCCCTTCTTTGGGCATGTATCAGCAGCTCAACGTCCTAGATGGTAAAAGCTGGTTCACAGAAGATATGTTTCTTTATTATGTCACTTCAGGTTAGTTTACTTATGACCACTAACACTTTAAAGCATTTTCTAAATAACCAAGATATCAGGGGGAGGAATTTAAGCTGGCCTTAGAAAGCCACTGAGCAGCTCTAGTGTCACCTACCTCTTGTAAAGTTCTTATCCCTTGAAGAGCTTACAGAATGAAAGTGCAAGTGCTTCCTATCTGAGTTTAACTACACACATTTAAAGCCATTCCATGAGCATACCATGAGAAGGGATGTTTGGTTTCCAGTGGCTTTTTCTTGTGGCTGGCTGAATGCTTTACTGAGCTATAACAAGGCTGTCTAGTAGAGAGCAGTTACCACTAATGAGGAGGTGATCAAGTTCAAACTCCATTTCACCCATTCCCCATAAGTTGTCCAAAAGACATCTCTCCATCTCCTCCTGCTTTAGCTCATTACTAGTTTAAACATCACTGGTGCTATGAATGATTCTGCCTTTTTAATTCAGCACATGTCAATGGCAGGATGGATAACAACAGTTAATTACTCTATACCTCAAAATTAAGGGTTGCAAGTCACATGCTTTTTGGGTCCAGCCATTCATTTACCTTCCTGACAATGGAAATGACATCTACATCCAAGAAAGACACCTGAAGTGTTGTGCCTAGCAAACATTGCCAATACTAAAAGTCCTCTTGGTTTTGTGCATATATTGCACATTATAGACAGAAAAGCAAAAATGACACCAAACCACTTTGCATGGGAAAGAGACCTGGCATGATCCCAGTTAAAAAGCCTGCCAAAATACTGCTTTGTTTAAATTGGCCTAATGCTTTTCAGACTCTGATATCTTCGACTGATGTCCCTGCCAAGAAGATTATGAAGTGGTGAGTTGTTTAAGAACACTATTTGCTTTAGTAAGTTTACCTTTTGAAATGTGGTAAAAAAATCTAATATTAGGACAAGCATATAACAAGGACAAGCATATAGTGACAAAAATAAAGAATTCACAGTTATTCCATATGACAATCAGCATAAAACTTTGGACAGTCTCACGGTAGGTTCTAATGAGAAAGATAAGCCAGTCCAGGTTTATTCTTCTCCTCTCTTTGATAAGTATTTGGTCAGAAGCAAATCCCATACTTTCTACTTGTAGACACTGAAACAGGTTCCCAAGTTTAATGCTCTGATAAGCTTGAAAACTGTTCGAATCAGAAATTATGAATATCTATTTGGACTTTTAAAATCCAATTGCTTTTTCTCTTGAGTTTAAAGACCAGCCTATAGCTCTAATAGCTAGAGATCAAAGAATAGAATGAAATAAAGGGAAAAAAAATCTGCTAAGGAGGAAATACCCATCTGTTTTATCAAATTGTCTGTAATTTATACTGCAAATATTAGGGCTAATGCTTTTACCTTGGCTCAAACTTTATACTTTGTGTAGCCCCACTACTTACAGGTTTAAAAGTAAAGACATCTTTATATTCTATTTTGGCTGAGACTCTAAATTAAAGCTAATTCCAGTTAAGCTATATTGAGCTAATGAGAACTGGGACAGACTTATTTGAGCTTCCTGAGCCCTGCTGATGAAACTCTGATATGTCTTGGTATTAGACTCAAAGCTGGAAGAGAAAAGCCATCTTAATTTTGTTTCTAATTCAAAGGCATCATTTTTTTTTCTCTTTTCCACATATTTCAAAACCATGCAGACTTTTAATCAAATTAACATACAGCAGTGCCATGTAAAATGTGCTCTCAGAGTTACTCCTGTCCTCAAACACTAACATCACAACACTAGTATTGCACTCAGTGATATACAGAGGCAGGATTGAGAGGAAAAGTGTCAAAAATGAGAGTGACAAAACTTTAAATGCTGCCATGGATCTGGATATTTCTCTGATTAATACCAAGAAGTCTGAATATGTTCCCATCCAGCATTTGCTCAAAGCTGCAAATCTTTTAAGCACAACTCCCTGAGGAATAAGACTTCTAAGATAACTGGTAGAATAACAGTGAGAAAGAGAACAATATATTCTCAAGTACTGGGAATTGAATTGCCATTAACGTTTGTCACCCTTTTATAATGTCAAGTTGATACTTTGTTCCCTAACCTTACTGAGAATTTCATGAACAAGCTCAAGAGCTGAGTGAAGAATGGTTTTATTTGATCTGTTGACTGTTTTCTAAGACTAAGATAAACAATGAACAATTCAATTTCTCCTATTCCTCTTTTAACTTCCACATCTCTGCCCTCTATGGTGCCTGTATACTTTGCACTACAAAACAATCAACTCAAGAAAGGTTCCTGGCAAACAACAATAAGGAGAGCTGAGTTGACCCTTAGTTCCAATAACAGCACTTCAAGGCTTGCAGAGAAGCCACAGGTTACCACAAGATGAAAAGACTCAAGACCTAGAGGAAGTGTTTACAGCTGAAATCAATGCTGAAATCTGACATCTCATGTGGGGTGAAGGGCCTTGCTGTGAACCCCCAGCTCAGGCTGAGCTGAAGGAGTCAGATGAACTCCACCTCCATCAGAAATCCAGTGGTCCTGCTCTTGACCATCTGAGCTTTGGAGGGGAAAATGAAGGCAGGGGAGGAGGGGGATGGAAGTTTTCCTGTTAATTCTTAATTTCTTGCTCTTTTTCCTTTTCTTTTTCTCATCTACATTGCACCTTTTGTAGGCATGATGTAGGTACGTCAATCAATGCTGGCTTAACTCTTCCATATCTCTAACTGTCCCACCAGAACATAGACTGTGCTTGAGGTCCTCCACTCATCAATGTCTGAGCCAGCACCTTGGGCAGAAAATGCATTTTCTGGTTTGTTTTCTCTTTCCTGACCCCTGCTTTGAACATTCATCTTCTTTTGCCCTGCAGGAAAGAGGAGTAGCAACAGAAAATCTAGGAAGTCAAACCCAGCTCAACTACCTTCTTTTATCCCAGAGGTACTAGCACTGGTTTTAATCTAAAAGGGACCAAAGGCAATATCCCTATAAAAACTCCTTGCAGCTCAAAAGGCAAGAGAGACACAACGTTTAACTGGAAGTATTACTCCACATTTCAAGCAGTTCACCCATTTTCCCTTTTTCTGCATCTATAAAGGAAGGATAGATTTGGAATGCTGCTTAGAATGGTAGGAGTTTGCCAGCAAATAGCTTGAAATGAAACCTCAGAGCATGTTGTAACTGTGAACATGGCTTATATGAACATCTTATCTCTTGTTGGGCCTCAGACACTACCTTCAGCTCAGCAGCTCATATTGCTGAGTGAAAGGAGAACTATTTTACTTTTTCTATAATTTAATATCACTCTGTAAGAACACATTCCAGTTGCTTTCAGCTGTGCTAAGTGTTAACCATTTGCACATCTGAAGCATTCACTCCCTGGTGTCTATACCTCAGAGACTTGCTGAGGAACGTGTCAGCTAAGGCAATTCTGTGACTTCCAAGAAAGACATTTCCAAGGATTAAAAAGGTCTGAGATGACGAGTGAGGCAAGAAGTGATAGCAAAACTCACCGGGCAAGAGTCCATGGTCCTGGGCAAAGAAAGGAAAGAATTGTATCATTTATCATAGAATCATAGAATGGCCAGGTTGGAAGAGACCCTAAAGATCATCTAGTTCCAACCTCCCCGCACTGAGCAGGGATGCCAATCACTAGACCAGGTCACCCAGGGCTGCATCCAGCCTGGCCTTGAACACTGCCAGGGATGGGGCATCCACAACCTCTCTGGGCAACCTGTGCCAGTGCCTCACCACTCTCCGGGTAAAGAACTTCCTCATAATCTCCAATCTAAATTTCCCCTCCTTCAGCTTATAACCATTCCCCCTTGTCCTATCACAGTCTGACCACTTAAAAAGTCTCTCCTCTTCTGTCTTGTAATCCCCCTTTAGGTACTGGAAAACTGCTCTAAGATCCCCACGAAGCCTTCTCNCATAATGAAATTAAAGTGGCATAAGGACCTTGTAACATCACAATTTAAAATGCATAACTTGCAATGTTAAGATGTTGTTTGCAATGTTAAGATATGATTATTTTAATGTGGCATTTTGGTATCTATTATTTCTTAAGACATTACTCTTACCAAAACAATACTTTTGTTCATTATGAAAAATGAACCATTTAGGAGGCCTTTATGTAGAGTTCTTTTTGTTGTTGTTCTGAAAATGCCCTGACCCCATCCATACTGATCTACTGTATGGAGAAAACATGCCTGTTAGAGTCACTGGGGAGTGTAGTGGCACTAGCAAACCACCACAGCAAGGCAATATTTCTCATCTGCTCTTTCCAGAACAAGAGATCACTTGTGGATATAGCTTTAAACAAAATAAAGACAATGAGGTTTTAGTTTTTGCCTGCCTAGCTAAAACCTTGTGAAAAAGGATTTGTAAATCCTGACTGAAGTAAGCTTTTTTTCAGATCCAGGCAATTTGGTGTGGCTTCTGTTTATAAAACAGACCTTTGAAAAGCTTCCCTTATTTCTGCAATTATGTGGCAAAATAAAAAGAGGATTTTCTTTTTCCCAGAGTGTTGCCTCTCTCATTTGTTTCATAATCTGCTACACTATAGAGAACAAAAAAGGCACAATTTTTTTGTCTCAAACCAAATGAGAACCCAATCTCCATGAGATTTTGAGCTTCTTCCATTTCCAATCATAGCAGGGGGGCTTAGCACCTCAAAACAATCCAGCATACAGAAGTGAGCATGGCAGGAAGAAAATTGAAAGCAACATCCTTATACCCATTCTCCTAAATGGTTCATTTTCACTATGAACAGGGTGGTTTAGTCCTTTCTGTACCAACATGGTTGTTAAGGAGAGAGATGCAGACTATTCTCTGATAAAGAAAATTAGATTTCTAAGGAACTGGTATTCAAAACAAACTGCCAGTGGAAGGCAGAGGGAAATCAACAGGCCAGTATTTTAGGACAGAAATAATACAAATGCATTTTTCCACTCAACCACATCTCAGATCCACTGACTTCTATGGACCATAATTTTCAGAACTCTGAGATCTTCTTGAAAAAAATCATTCTGAGTGGGTATGTTTAATATTCTTGCCCAGAAGAGCTCATTATTAAATAATTGTCCAGTAACAGGATAGCTTAACTGCCAGATTTGGGGCAAAGAGCAGAGCTAAACACAGCAAATCCACCACAGATGACCAGCTGATTCTTACTGTACAAAATATTTGGGGGTGGAGCTGAAGAACAATGAATTTATCTCTGCATACACACCTTGAACTAAGCATCTGAAATGAATATTATTTGCAAAAATACAGGCTCAATGTAGCTATCCTAAGCTTGTCAGGTAATCACAGAATGATTAAGGTTGGAAGACACCTCTAAGATCATCAAGTCCAATCATATACCTATCACCACCATGCCACTAAACCACGGCCCTGAGTACCACATCTATAGGTTTCTTAAACCCCTCCAGGGATGGTGACTCCACCACCTCCCTGGGCAGGCTCTTCCAAAACCCAACAACCCTTTCAGTGAAGAAATTCCTCCTGACATCCAATCTAAACCTCCCCTGATGCAACTTGAGGCCATGTCCTCTTGAATAAATTTACCAAGATCTGATGTAGGTTTTTTCCCCCTTTTCCTTCACTTTATGTGTGTTTATTGTCAGAATGCAAAAGGCCTTGCTCTGCTGAGCCAACAGCAGCAGCCTCAAGTATTCCTTTAGCTTTGTCTCCATGAGGTGAACAGGAGCTTGATGTATGAGGCATGTTACAGCACAGACTCTGTTTGCCTTGATTATGTATTTGTTACTCATTGTGCTGCTCACTCCTCTTCTCAGCTAGGATTGAAGGAATCAGAGAAATACACCCTTGGCAATCATCAAAGAAATGAGTCCACCAAACCAGGCCACATGGATGGCTTTACCTTCCCAAGCCAAGAAGAAACAACATAAGGCTCTTCAGAGGGCCAAGTTCAGGACCTCCTCCAGGCTTCCCCTGAAAGCTAGGAATTAAAGCAGTAATGGCCAAAGGAGCAGAGGGTGATGAAAGACCAGGGAGCCAAGTGCAATAAACAGCTGTCAGTAACATAAGCAATTGTGAAATGAGGGAGAAAAAAAGAAAACCAGAAAGTAGTAAAGCTTCTGTGGTTTCCAGTGGTCATAGTTCAGGATGCTACTGAGAGGAAGTGCTTGTTGTTTTCTTACCTTCTTAAAGATCTTGAGACCTCACAATTAACACCACCTCTTTCCTTAAAATCTACCTGAACTTAGTTTGTTGCTGAAGTTGCTAACACAGAAATATCACAAGCTTCATTCTCTTCTCAAAACATGTTGGTTTTCAGGCCTCTAAGATTCTTGCTGGGCAGCTAGGAACACTGCACTGCCAGCTGCTCATGGAATTGACATTACTGCCATGATTCACACGTGTTACTTCACAGTGCATATGCACAGCAAGTCTGATAGACAGCATGCCTGCAACTGTCTTGCAACACTGAGTGCTTTTTGTCACTCCACAGTTACAGTGGCATAACTCTTACCATCTTCAAACTACTTTGACAGCTGAGTCTAGGAAATGAGGATGGTGTTGCCTATGGACCTCAAATATCTTGCCCTAACATCACTAGAATAACATTTTATTCAGAATATGGTGCTTTTTGGTGTAATTTCTTTTCTTTCCAAAGTAAAAACCGCTCCATTCTGTAATTTTAAAGGATCTTAAGCTTTCTTACTAAAACCTATGAAGAATTTCATAATGATTTGGGTATTGTAAGGGACGATTGACTGACTTCCAGAAATACAGAGCATCAATTTCACCAGTTCCCTACCATTATTTTGTACTGCTAACATCCAGCAAACTGATAGAAAGAAAAAGTCTTAAACAGACAGCAAACTAAATGGGAACAGTATTTTTAGTTGATGAAGGGAAGGGAGTTCCTTCAAAAGACATTTTCAGTGCAACATCTCAGAGCTTCCTGAATTAGCATGTATTTAGATTTTATTACTGCAGACTGTATTTAAGAGGTGGTTTCAAGGCACTTGGTTACAAACCCATTCCAGATGTTGTCCGTCGCACAGACATTGTATTAAGCCTTTTCCTAGTTTCCATTGCAGTGTGTGCTAAACTGCTGCTTTCTTTTATCCTCTGATTTTGATGTCAAAAAGGCTCAATGGCAACAGAGACAATGGAAATAAAAGTGAATTATGAAGACAACCACACATTCAAAATAACCTCAACAAGTCCTAAACCCTGAAGACCTGCTGGATCTTCAGAAGATGTGCATAGGTATAAAAACACCCTTTCAGCTACCAGTTTATAACATCTGAGAGTCAATCATCTGCACTTCCAAAGGATGCTTTCTTTCAGAAGTGTCCATCCTCATGGCCCAGGGTATATGTAGATCCCTCAAGGAACTTGTTTGGTTAGTTAGTCTTTTTCAGCCACTAAAAGAATCTGGTCAATACTTTTCATACAATCATAGAATGTCCTGAGTTGGAAAGGATTCACAAGGATCATCAAGTCCAACTCCTGTCTATGCACAGAATGACCCCCAAAATCACACCATGTGCCTGAGGGCCTTGTCCAAATGCTTCTGGAATTCTGTCAGGTTTGCTCTGTGACTACTTCCCTAGGGAGCCTGTTCCAGTACTCCACCACCCTCTGGGGAAGAGCCTTCTCCTAATATCCAACTATCAAGGGATTAGATCTAGGCCAACCACCAATCCAGTGACAGATATTCTCTATTACTCTGTTTTCCCCCAACTCCAGGAAGGAAAAAAGGGAATTGACAGAGAGAGACTTGTGGGTTGGACATGAGAAGTTGAACTACTTTAATGAAAATAATAACAATAAAATGAAATAAATATAAATATATACAAAGCCAATGGCAAACCCAAACACTCCTTGACAGCAGCTACCTTACCATTGATACTGTGACAGGACTCACCAGCAGATGGAAATCAGACTCAGGGCTGAATCCTGGAACTGGATTCAGGAACACTTGGTTTGAAATCAAAGGAAGAACAGACANGGTTTGAGATCAAAGGAAGAACAGACACAGTCCTGCAACAGCAGAGCTGAGCTGCTGATCCTCACCAGGAGTGATCCTAGTCCACCACCCCAGATGACTCAGATGCTCAACCTTGAAAGAAGGATAGAGACCACAACCTCTCCATTTATGTATTGGCTGTAATTAAGTGCTAAAAAGCTTAATCATACACCTGCCTTGCTTGGGTCTTAGGCTTTATGTAAGAGAACCCAAGGGCCAAGCTTGGTGTGGGAGTTTTGGGAATTGATCCTCAGTTTTCTACTGAATATGATGTATATGGAATGGAATAGCTTGGTGGACAGTTTAGGATCATAACTCAAACCAGGACACCAACCTAAACCTCTCTTGGCATAGCTTCATGCCATTCCCCCAAGTCCTCACAGTGGTCACCAGAGAGATCAACTCATGCCCCTCCACAGATTCTATGTCTTTTTAACAAATAATAATAATAAGAAGAAGAATGCAGCAGCTAAAACTTGCAATTTAATGATTTCCTAACTGCTCATGGCCCAGACTGCTCCAAGGCAGGAAGCATTGCATTAATGCTGCATCCTCAGATGCAGGGAATCTGTGGGACTGTGCCCTTTCCTCTAGAGACACAGAACCTCCTGTGACTAAATGAAGCCTGCTGCTCCTCATGTTTCAAAATGTAAGCAACACATACACCACATTGCATCACCTGCACCTTTTGCATCAATTTTTCTCTGGTGGATTTGGGTTTAAAGAGTAAAACACATTGATGGACTTTGTAGTGGGGAGTTTGCTTTCTGAGTTTTCATCCTTTTTGAAGAGTAAAGTAACTGTCTGAAGGTAAAGCAACTATAAAACTTACTCTGGTTTTGGTTTCAGAATGAAACCACAGCAGCTAGAGAGAGTGAGAAATAAATGCAAATGTAGAGGAAACTAAGAGAATGTGATCACACAATAGCCACAAGTGAATGTACCGTGTAAAGGAGCCTAGAGCAAAGTAACAGAGCTGGAATAAACTGCACGAGAAAGATACAGTTTCAAAGCACAAGCAATGTTTTTTTGGGAAGTCATTTTGAGGTTCCTTTATGTGGTTTCACTCTCCTCCTCATTTTTCTGCACAACTCTGGGGCATGAACCTGCTAAGTGTTATGTCAACTTAGCTCTGGGAATTAGCCATGTCCAGTGCTTGGTTCCAAAACGTTCTTCACCTGACAGAGGCACATCTGTGGCAGACAAACATGTTCAGCACTTCTGACTCTGCTCTGTTGGGCTACCAAACTATGTGCTTGCATATTTGTATCACCCTGTGGAATCTGAATCTGTCATGATTTTTGGATCCTCTTGCCAGAATTTCCTTTCCTGCACCAAAGAATCCTAGCAGCATTGCCAACACAAAGCCTTCACTAATGTGTACCTAAATATTTTTTCAAAGCCCACATAAATTCCCTGTGAATGCTTTTGATGCTTCTCACCCATGTTTTGGTGACATTGGAATCACAGAAAAATACATCTGGAAGAGAACTCAACAAGTCCTTCAGTCTGTACCATTGTTCTCCTCTCTTCCTTCTGGTGAAAGGACCCAATGCCCATGAAGATTCAGCCCTTAGAGAAGTGAGAGGGACACTGCCCAGGAACAGCAGGAACTCATGAAGGGAAAGATAGGCTTAGCATCAGCAACTATGGAGTTCTTTAATATTCCATAGAGAAAATGATTTACAGGAACTTCAAGNCAACTCCTGTCTATGCACAGAATGACCCCCAAAATCACACCATGTGCCTGAGGGCCTTGTCCAAATGCTTCTGGAATTCTGTCAGGTTTGCTCTGTGACTACTTCCCTAGGGAGCCTGTTCCAGTACTCCACCACCCTCTGGGGAAGACCCTTCTCCTAATATCCAACTATCAAGGGATTAGATCTAGGCCAACCACCAATCCAGTGACAGATATTCTCTATTACTCTGTTTTCCCCCAACTCCAGGAAGGAAAAAAGGGAATTGACAGAGAGAGACTTGTGGGTTGGACATGAGAAGTTGAACTACTTTAATGAAAATAATAACAATAAAATGAAATAAATATAAATATATACAAAGCCAATGGCAAACCCAAACACTCCTTGACAGCAGCTACCTTACCATTGATACTGTGACAGGACTCACCAGCAGATGGAAATCAGACTCAGGGCTGAATCCTGGAACTGGATTCAGGAACACTTGGTTTGAAATCAAAGGAAGAACAGACACAGTCCTGCAACAGCAGAGCTGAGCTGCTGATCCTCACCAGGAGTGATCCTAGTCCACCACCCCAGATGACTCAGATGCTCAACCTTGAAAGAAGGATAGAGACCACAACCTCTCCATTTATGTATTGGCTGTAATTAAGTGCTAAAAAGCTTAATCATACACCTGCCTTGCTTGGGTCTTAGGCTTTATGTAAGAGAACCCAAGGGCCAAGCTTGGTGTGGGAGTTTTGGGAATTGATCCTCAGTTTTCTACTGAATATGATGTATATGGAATGGAATAGCTTGGTGGACAGTTTAGGATCATAACTCAAACCAGGACACCAACCTAAACCTCTCTTGGCATAGCTTCATGCCATTCCCCCAAGTCCTCACAGTGGTCACCAGAGAGATCAACTCATGCCCCTCCACAGATTCTATGTCTTTTTAACAAATAATAATAATAAGAAGAAGAATGCAGCAGCTAAAACTTGCAATTTAATGATTTCCTAACTGCTCATGGCCCAGACTGCTCCAAGGCAGGAAGCATTGCATTAATGCTGCATCCTCAGATGCAGGGAATCTGTGGGACTGTGCCCTTTCCTCTAGAGACACAGAACCTCCTGTGACTAAATGAAGCCTGCTGCTCCTCATGTTTCAAAATGTAAGCAACACATACACCACATTGCATCACCTGCACCTTTTGCATCAATTTTTCTCTGGTGGATTTGGGTTTAAAGAGTAAAACACATTGATGGACTTTGTAGTGGGGAGTTTGCTTTCTGAGTTTTCATCCTTTTTGAAGAGTAAAGTAACTGTCTGAAGGTAAAGCAACTATAAAACTTACTCTGGTTTTGGTTTCAGAATGAAACCACAGCAGCTAGAGAGAGTGAGAAATAAATGCAAATGTAGAGGAAACTAAGAGAATGTGATCACACAATAGCCACAAGTGAATGTACCGTGTAAAGGAGCCTAGAGCAAAGTAACAGAGCTGGAATAAACTGCACGAGAAAGATACAGTTTCAAAGCACAAGCAATGTTTTTTTGGGAAGTCATTTTGAGGTTCCTTTATGTGGTTTCACTCTCCTCCTCATTTTTCTGCACAACTCTGGGGCATGAACCTGCTAAGTGTTATGTCAACTTAGCTCTGGGAATTAGCCATGTCCAGTGCTTGGTTCCAAAACGTTCTTCACCTGACAGAGGCACATCTGTGGCAGACAAACATGTTCAGCACTTCTGACTCTGCTCTGTTGGGCTACCAAACTATGTGCTTGCATATTTGTATCACCCTGTGGAATCTGAATCTGTCATGATTTTTGGATCCTCTTGCCAGAATTTCCTTTCCTGCACCAAAGAATCCTAGCAGCATTGCCAACACAAAGCCTTCACTAATGTGTACCTAAATATTTTTTCAAAGCCCACATAAATTCCCTGTGAATGCTTTTGATGCTTCTCACCCATGTTTTGGTGACATTGGAATCACAGAAAAATACATCTGGAAGAGAACTCAACAAGTCCTTCAGTCTGTACCATTGTTCTCCTCTCTTCCTTCTGGTGAAAGGACCCAATGCCCATGAAGATTCAGCCCTTAGAGAAGTGAGAGGGACACTGCCCAGGAACAGCAGGAACTCATGAAGGGAAAGATAGGCTTAGCATCAGCAACTATGGAGTTCTTTAATATTCCATAGAGAAAATGATTTACAGGAACTTCAAGAAGGTGCCTGATGACATTTTCCTATTCCTCAATTCCCTCCCTTGTGTTTCTCCCCAGGAAGGCATTTTTTGTCTTGATATTGTGTAGCCAAAGGTTTGGACTGCCATCTAAATTGTTTCCTGCTCTTAGCCATAAAAATACACCTTCAAAAAAAACCCCTCTTCAAACACAGCCTTCTTCCTCTCATAACAGGATCCCTGGAAATTCTTGTGACTGTCCCATTACTACTTCCCAGGTCTTCACAGTCAAACTCTTCAATCATTTGAGGCATTCATTAAAATAAAGTATTTTAAAGGACACTTCCAATCATTCTAAACCCTGATGTTACTGAACTTTTCCTTCACCACTCTCCCCTCACTCTTGCTATACTCCTACTCTCAGTTTCTTCTGTCCTTGGCAATCAGACACTCAGAGTTCTCCCCACAGCTGTGACATCTCCCCCAGGCAATAACAACTGAAGCAATACAAAATCATAAGACAAAATTAAAAAAGAGAGATGCTACATTCTGAAATTAACTTTTTTGGTGTGTTTTTAGACAGCAATGGCACTTTGAGTTTGTTTCTTTGCCTTCCGTGTAATTCCTCTGTGAACACAGCATCAGAGTCAAGCAATGCAGCTTTCCAGGTTAAAAATGGCTCATCTTCCTTTGTGACCTGTGTTTTCTTTTGTGGTAACACTTCTATCAACTCTTGTGTTTCAAAGCCTGGGAGAAGGGCAAGCAAGTCACAAGGACAACATACTCTCTTTATGCATTGGGATGTTTGAAAAGGGAATCCCTTTGCTTGCCTAAGGAATATTCAACTGTCTGTCTTGCCAGCATCAGCTGGAAAATCATCTCTATTGTCAACTAATTTAATGACTTAAATGGAACCTTATTACCTAAGTCAAGCTAGGCTTAACAACTTGGCTATAAATAGCGAGCATGAGAGTATATCTGGCATACTTACACTCCATGACTTCACTACAAGGTCATACTAAGTTAAAGCCCAGCTCTGGTGTCTCCTTTGTAAAATTTAACCTCACTTTGGAGCCTACCAAAATGTCTCTATTGGCTCCTCATTCAGAAACAAACATCTCCATTGTGATGATTTTAGTGCAGGGTGTGTCATTAATGAGAAGTATATTTGCTGCAAGCAAAGGATAGATTTTACCTCAAAGAAAGCATAGTATGTCTGTCAAAGATTAGCGGGACATTATCCAAGCATCACTTTCTCATGTCACAGAGTGTTAAACTTGCTGGTACTCCAAAAATGCCTGATTTGGGAGACCAGTACATGTTTTCTCTTGAAGATCACAGGTCATCACCTGAAATCTCAGTCCTGGAGGCTTTCAAGCTATCACCTCTGTTAAGAAACCAAAATTCTGTGTCCCCTCTCAGGAAGTATTTAGATGATTAGTATTTTTAAGGAGACAAAAGGTAACAGCTTGTCAAGCAAATAGGAGGCTTAATTCAGAATTCACCTTATTCTACACTTTTCTGGGACTTTGAGCACTTCAAACTGTGGCTGTTTAATTACCAAAACTCTCTCTCTGGACAAGAGTAGCTAAAAACATTCATATCCCTCTTTCTGAAGTGAGACAGGAATGAAATCCTTTGTAAACATGAAAAAGAAAGCACAAGAGACAATACAGTGGAAGCGGGGGGGAACAGTCTGGAAATTCCCAGTATTTTATTCATCATTTTGTCAAGAGTTTGCACCATATCCTCTCCCTTGGTTCAATCCTGGACTAGTATCAGGATTACTTCAAATGCATTCACCCAACCCAGGCACAAATATAGACCATAACAGTGACTAGACTCAAGACTCAGACAAAGTTTCATTTGGCTGTTTCCCAAGTTAAGTCAGACAAAGACATGAGGACATTGTGGTCTTACCCAGCAGCAAATAATTACAATGTGACATGGATTTCACTTTGATCCTTCCAGTTATGTGGGTGCTTTTGCAACTAGTACTCAAATGCCCTTTCAAACATACCCAGTAGCCTGTGAAGAAAACAGCAAAGCTGCAGACAAATAGACAAATTGTCACTTTCTGGATTTTGAGACTGAAAAGGTTCTGGAGTTTGGTTCCATCTCAGCAATATTTACAGGATGGTTTGGTTTTACAGTGCCTGAGTGATGATTAGTAAAAAGCATATTCTGGAATTGCACCTAGGACCAGTCTTTAGTAACAGGAAGGTTTAGAAATATTAGAATAAGGAGGTTGTGAGGTGAGGCAAAGGCTCCTGACCCCAAATCTTCCTAATAACCATTGCATTGAAGCAGATTGTGCCAGATAGTCTCCATCCTGAGAGTCCCTGTCTCTTCTACTTCTCTGCTACAACAAATAATAGAGTGATGTCTTCCTAGCTAAAGAGAGGGAAATGCAGTTAACAGTTTCCAAACAGATGGAAAATTTACTGACATTCATGAGTCACAAAATCCAAACATAGAAAGTAAAATAATGATTCCCATTTTGAACAGTTCCATCACATCACTGATAAATCTTGAGGCTCCTTACAGACTCCTCTGGTTGTACCAAGAGAAACACCTTCCATGGTAGAAGTGGACTACATATAACCTTCACTTTGATTTATATTTGGAGAATTAATTTATTTTTCCTTACTTTAAAACCAGTTTTTGGAAGCTCAGAATTCAGGTGGGTTGGGCTAGGGACAGGAATAAACACTCAGGCAAACTGTTTTCTATCAACAGAAAGTCAAGCACAGAACTACCACCAGAGACAGAGGATTCTCAGTGGCTCTGGGCTGTGCACTAATGCACAGGTTTTATCTACAGCTTCATAGTTAAGCTCAACAAGAATGGTATAAAAGCAATGCTAAACACATCAGCAAATAAATGGGATTCCTATTTTTTAAGTCCACTGCAGGTTTTTGCATCATTAATTCTATATTCTATACTAAAATGCCTGGATGGAGTCAGTTCAGGGGCAAGCCAGAGTCCATGTTTAACAGACATTGCTCACACAGCTATGTGCATTTTCCCTTATATGAGTCCTTACTCTTCTTCCAGGCCTTCTGAACCAGGAAAAAAACAAAACAAAACTGTCTTCTAGAACAGAAACCATGAGCCTTTGCACCAAGCTGGACACATTACACAATAATTTCCAAAAGGCAAAGCAATGCCTCTAGGCTGTTGAGGAAATGTGAGTGCTCGTCTGGGACAAAAGCAAAGGCTTTGTTTTACCAAGGAGAGGGAAGAGAGTAGGATGGGAATGGAACTCCTACCAAAAGTCAACGGGAGGTAAGACTTCAAGTAGGTCTGAATCTTTCTAAATTCCCAGTTCAGTGCCCTAAAACACTTTGTAAATCATAAAAGCAGTGAGGGAAAGGGAAAACTTCTCCCACATTAAACTGGATTTTCTACTGATTAATGTATAGGGAAATTTACTAGTGCTCATTTCTGCTATGAAAACAAAAAGAATTTGCACTTTTTTTGGCATGTACAGTTTAAAACACATGGTACTTCAGTCTCCACCTTGTAGTTACAAACAGTAACTACAGTAGCTTCTGAAACCAAAGCAGGGAGTAAGATTCTCACCAAATGCCTTAGGATTAAAAGTGTTTTGCCAAGAGCAAAGGCAACATGGGACAGAACAGGTAATTCACCTGTGGGTTATGTTTAATATTCATTGCCCAGTATGGAGATAAAAAAAAAAAGAAGCTAAATCACTCTTTCAAGCTGGCTTATCCATGGTGCATCATTTTCAAATACCAAGTCCTGAGAAGCTACAACCAGTCCTTACATTGGTGTTTGGGGCTGACACCTGGAGTCTACACAAGAAAATGACCATTTTCAATGTCAAAAGGCTGATAAAACAACCTCTACTGCAGGAAGGTTTAGCTAGACTTACAGATGAACTCCTTGTATTACTGGCTTCATAAGAAACAAGGCAGTCCTCCTAAAACTAGTTGCTCCCTTGTCCAGGCAACTAAAAAGACATTTGGTAGTAAGTTTGAGTATTTCTTGTGCTTATTGGACCATATTTGTCAGGATATTTGGGAACAATCTTAATGATTGTGTGTGTCTTCCTTCACTTCTCTGAATATGCCAACTGTTGCTGAATTTCCTTTTCTATCCTGCAGAGACCTGCTACAACATTACACTCAGATCCTGATCTTCTGGCCTTTTACCCAGCCATGACCAAACTTCTTTTCCTCCTTCCTCACCCTGTTTTTTTCCAGAGTCTTTGCTGTCTGACTCCAACAGCTGTTTGTCCTTTGCAGGCTCTGTCTTCCCACAGCTCACAGCTGCACTAACACACTTTTCCAGCTCTCTGCCCAGGCTCTGATTCTTTCTTTTGGCTGTCCAACAGCTTCAGAATCTCCACCTGCAGCTCTGGGGTTATCCCCAACACTCAGTGTGGGATCTTGCTTTAAACCTAGCACCATTTTTTAATAGCAACACTTACTCCTTTTGTTTGTTTGTTTCCTTAATTTCACTGAACCAACTGAAAATCCTAAGACTAATATAAGAGGAAACCAGGATGTTTTACTGTGAAGCATATGATGACTAGAAGTCATATAATCACAGAGAAGAAAGCTGGAACAGACCCACCAGCTATCAGGTCATCTTGCCTGTCCTTGCCACTATGAAGGGCAATAAAAACCATAGAATTAATAATTATTTGACCTTTTACTCTAGTTCATAATGACGTTACTCTACTGCTTTCCAGTCCATTTTTTGGTGTGTTCAGCTATGTGTCTGTAGACACCAAACTAGCTCCATGACTTAAGCTTTTTGCTGCATCACAGAAAAGTTGCCTCCCTCTGTAACATTGATCTGTAAAACCCAAACTCAGATTCTTGTCTCTGGTCTGGGCTTGATCTGTCTACTGAAAGAGAAACACAAGCTTCAATTTCCATAATCTGAGTCATTTACAAAGAGCAGGAGCAACTGAATTAAAGAGATTTCTTTGTTCTTTTGTTGCTGAGCTATTCCTCCTCCTAGAACCATGGACTCAGAGAACAACAATGGCTGGAAGGGACCTCTGGAAATCATCTGATTCAAACTCCCACCCAAGGCAGGGCCAGGTCTAAACAGCATCAGGATCTTCAGGGCTTTGTCCAGTTTAGCTGGGGCAAAGCAGTTCTTCTGCACAGCTGATTGCATCTCTACACACCTCAGGTGGAAAGCTTTGCATGCATATGTTGCTATATTCAACTGGTAGGGAGCATACATGTGAGGACAAGGAGAGGACAAGTGGGTCTCCCAGATGGTAGAATAATTATGTTTCTTTTTAAAGAACTCGAGAGCTGCCAAGTTCCAGCCAAAGAGCTGAAATAGCTTTGTTCATTGCTGGAAAAAGAAATTATATTAGATATCTGAAAGTAGAGTGGTTGTTTTCTCTGTCCTTTCCTGTCCATCCCTCCCTGTCTACAATTGCTTTCTGACTTGAATGAAAGCATCTCTCTCAGTGTAGCTCTTCCCTTCTGGTTCCTCAATAGCAAAATAGAGAACCTCTACTAATTACCACTAATTCCTACTAATTACTAGTTGTGTTCCTTCTCTAGCAGTCTGTATCACATCATGCTGATGACTACTGTGGGTGAGAGTTCCTCACTAGTGAGTTGTGCCTCTGCACTGTACTACAAGGATACTGCATGTAGGCAAGGCCATTGGACCCCTGATCCATCCTATCCTTGGGGTATCTTCTCTCCATTGCTGTTCCTTCTCCAGGTTCTCATCCTTGCTGCTCCATGATTAACTAGGCTGTGCACACTTCAAGTCTTCCAATGAAGATGAACAGGTTGTATGAAGGTTCTCTGCCTGCAGCTCTGCTTGCAGCCAACCTCCACCTGTGGCATTTCTGTCTATATGCAGTGTATTTGAAAAGCTGGGAAGAGCCCTCCTCTGGGAGCTTTCACACCTCTGCTGGCAGCAAGAGAAAGATGCTCACCTCCTTTTTCTGCTATCAAAATCTAGTAGTAGTCTACACATGGAGAAGATTAGGAAGGCTGCTGTGAGTCTATTAGTGCTGCAACAGGGACAAATTTAAGCACCACAGAACAGAGCTGGCTGCAAGTCTCATAAATCAGCCTTCCTGGTGGTAGCTGAGTACTAGTCCCAGCTGAACTAAGGGCTAAAGAAGCATAGGAACAGGAAAAGAAACAAACCAAAAGTTTAACTAAACAACTTAGTACATCAGGAGGAAAAAAAAAAAAGGCAAGAGAGAAAGATCTTGGTTTGAGTTCAGGGTAAAAGTTCATGTAGTTATTACTGTAACTGAGCCATTTCACACAAACCATCTGCAACTGTTCTGATGATCCCCTTATACTTGGTCATTAAAATATCTTCAAGTGAGTCAAAACCTGATTTTTTTCTTTAGGTCAATTGCACTCTTTTGGACAAAAACCTCTTCAATCTTTTCCCACCCATTCATTTTTAGAACCAAGGGACCAAAGCCCTTGGGTAGATGTTCAAGAGCTAGACTGACAAGTATTTAGGCACTGAACTTAAGCACTGTAACACATATCCTTGCTGGTGGAGAGCATCATCAACCACAAGGTAAAAGTCAAAGCTCCTTACATAGTGAGTTAGGTAATTCTAGATGGCAGTGCACAGGCAGTGCATGAGGAAACATTATCTCATGCAGCCAGCAAGAACTACTAGTAAATCAGGGAGAGAAAGCAGGTAAATATATATATCTTCTAGAGCCTAGAAGAATCTGCTAGTCACTGAGCATGGCATTAAAAAAACAAAGCAACAAAAAAGTTGATGATACTCATTGAGTCATTACCACACAGAGGCATTTGGTGTGTTGACACTGCACCCAGCATTTTTATTTTCTCAGGCTACACAGGTAGAGGAACATCTGATCTGTGTATCCTCAAAATACTTGGCTGTGAGATGGTCAGCCCACTGCTGACACTCAAAGCTAAGGCCTTCCTGAGTACAGCTCATAAACATCAATGTGTAAGGAATGTGAAGGGAAGGAATTTCTCACATCCCAAGCCCATAGGTAGAGCCTTGCTGGGAACTCCTGTGGCAGAGGTAAATTGCTGGCTCACCCTGTGCCCTGCTGCCCTGTGCCAGGAACAAGAGGGAAAGGAAAGGTCATGGCACTCAGAGGCATTTGGACTATACTACAGACTTGAGGTCATGCTCCATTCATCTCCAACCTAATGCTCTGACTCAGAGAAAGCTTATAAAACTCTGCCATCACTGGTATCACCAATTTTTTTGTCCAATTAATCCATTCCTTTAATTGTCTCTCACCAGAACTATTTATTACTTTTTGAGCCAAGCAAGCTCCAGAGCTCTGCTAAAATGACTGAGCCTTCAGTGGCCTCCATTCTCATCTGCCCCATGGGTGTGGGGGAGGAAGCTTTTCTGATGCTGGCAGTCATCTTCCAGTGAGGAAAGATGTGAAGTTCCTCCTGAAGTTCAGAACACTAAACTGCAGGAAGCACCCTTGCAAGGCCCATGGCACTCTAAGCTAATGAATCATAGGATGTTTCAGTGGCTGTTATTTAATGAAGGAGTGAAATACAGGAACAGAGTGAAGCCATTTTGAAACAGGTCAACAAGAAGATCAAGGAAACAGCAAGAGAATTCCTAAGAATTTGGCCCTGGGGAAAAAAAAGAGAGAGAGAGAGAGAGCAAGCGCTTCTTGGGCAGGATGTTTTCAGGCAAGGGTGTTTGCAACTTAGCTGTAAGAATCTGTCTTCTGTTTTAACTTAAATGGTATTCCAGGATCAAGGTGATCATGTACTTGTGCCCTCAGAGATGTCAAATAACAGTGAAACTTGATGAAGCCCAACCTTCCTCAGCCCTTCTGTGGCTAGGTGTATCACAGAAGTCACCTTCACTACTGCATGCTCAAAGAGTAGGGACTTGGGCAGTTTTCTGAGCAACTTGTTTTCTTTCAGTGAAAATCTTTCAGCAGGAAAGAAAATCTGACTCTTCCCAAGCTATTTTGGATTTTGTCACTCTTTTAAAACAACAACAAATATATATACATTTTTTAGCTGTTCTTTCCAGCTACCAAGAAGGCAAAACTTTCTCTTAAGAAGTTGAAAATGGTAAGACAAACCACACATATTTCTCACCATAACCTTTCCATCTGAAAGACAGAAGAGTTAAAATAGAGGTTGGTGCACCTATTCCTATAAGTAAAAATAGAGTCAGGAGTATGCTGACTGTTTCCCACCAGCATGCTTTTCCTTTCCCTGAACCTCTGTATTTGGTATAAAATGCATTTGAATGATAAACACTACAAAGAAGCCAAGTTCTTTTCTCTCCTAAAAGCTGGGAATGACTTCATTCCATTTATTACATACTCCAGATTTGAACCAGTGAAAAGATGAGCATAATTTGGCTGCATGGCTCAGGTGGGGCTGTATTTATCGCTACATGGGAAGGATGAAAAAAGCCAGAAGACGACTTTCTAGAGCTCCATCTGCCTGGGTTTGGAATTAGAGTTGTCCTTCTCCTAGGATGACTGCCAGAGGCTAATGAGCACACCCTATTCATACAAGGATTATAGGAACATGGGTATCACTCCCCACACTTTACTGTGGGCAATGAGTTTAATGCTCCCTCTGCTATCGGCACAGTTATCGCACCAGGGGCCTCAGAAGACCCCATGTGATTTTCAGACTGTGCCTGGTTCATGGTCTAGTGTCCACCAGAATCCCCAGGGCCTATTCTGCCAAGCTGTTTTCCAGCTGAGTGACAGCCCAACATGTAATGGTCCATGGGGTTGTTCGTCCCCAGGTGCAAGACTTTGTCCCTTCCCTTGTTGAACTTGATGAGGTCCCTCTCACCCCATTTCTCCAGCCTGTAAAGGTCCCTCTGAATGGCAGCAGGACCCTCTGGCATATCAGCCCCTCCTCCCAGATTTGTATCACCTGCAAGCTTGTTGAAGTCTACTTGCCTCAGTATCTAGGCCATTCATGAAAATGTTAAACAAGCTTGGACCCAGTATTGGCTATACTGCTAGTTACTGGCCACTGGTAGGGCACAAGACTAGTTGCTTTTATTTGGAGAGCCTCACAATCCCAGTAACATGGAAGAAAAGAAAGTAACATGGAGAGGATATGCAGATGTACATCCTTTCCCACCTACACTATGTTGTCAGCACCAGCAGGAGGGAAGAGAGCTGAGGGGCATTGAGAATCACACAAGCAGATGAGCCAAAGCTGCTTGAGCTGGTCTTGGAGCTCTAGATGAAGCATGATGTACTCCTAGGTAATTATTCTTCTTGGCTTTGTTAGTGTTGTGGTGCCCAAGTGTCCCATGATGAAGTGAGGTCAGTGAAGTGTAGGTGACCCACTGAACCATGGTTGCACTCTGCAACATGCAACCCTTTCCCTTACATCATCTGGGAGTAAGAACCATGTTCTCTGCAGCTGTTTCCCACACTACTCAAAAATATAACCCCTTTGACTGCTGCTGAGTGGACTCCAGCCAAGACAACTCACACTGAACACCACAATGACGCAGAGAAAGGTCTGGGACAGACATGGAAACGTCCTGTCTTTATGTCAGAGGATTACCAAACACATAGGGAAAGCTCTATCCATTCCACTCCAAAACACTGACCTCCAGTGGCCAAAGCAGATGTCCTAAACCACAGCTTCTGGTTTAAGATGAATGTGTAACCCAGGGAGTGCTCCTCTTTCCAGTACTCCACCTTGTGTGATGCAAGTATTCCCATAAAAGAGTGCAGCCCGGGGCACTTCTCCTCACTGACATTTCACCTCTCACCCAAACAGAGTACATCTGTACCAGATGGCATGGGGGTTGCTTCTGTTTGCAGAGTGAATGTCTTTAACCACTGCTACTTGTCTTCACCCAAACCCTCTGCATGATGGTGGCAGGGATGCTGTACTTAGGGCTATGGTTTAGTGGCATGTTAGTGATGGGTATGATTGGACTTGATGATCTTAGAGGTCTCTTCTAACTTTAATGATTCTGTGATATTCTGGCACAGGGATTACTTCAGACTCTGCAGGCTAGCTCTGAGCAGCTTTTGAGATGGAACATGTCCAGAAGCACCTGGATCCTAGGCATCCTTGTGCTCTCCTTCTGTACAGACACAGAGATGAGATGATGGCCACTAAATTTAGTAGTTGCTATAGTAGAAAAATGTATTATTGTTTTACAATCAGGAAGTAACACTTTCTCTCCATTCTTCACTGTTTACTTGGATGGATTCTAATGGACAGTCAAAAAAAAAACCCAAAAACGAAAAACAACTCCAAAGAGGTTTCAGACATGAGCACTGTCAATGCTTACAGGGTTTTTCCCCTTTTTCCTTGAATTGTCTTTCCCGTCCTGCTTTCCAGACCAGCTCCACTTCAGAAACAGTACAGTGAAACTGTAAGAGCATTGCTGCAGGTGCTTGAGAGCAAAGCCATATTAACTCTGGCTGGCTGTTAGCTTGGCAGAGTTTGCCAGCTGTATGATGCAAGGTTACTCTTTTTCCTTTTTTTCCCCTTTTTTTTTTCCCCCAGCAGCATCCAAATCTCTTTCTCTTTTCCAGAGTATTATATCATTTGCTTTTTTTTTTCCAGTGCACTTAATCTATCCCTGAAGCAGAGAAACAGCTAAATGTTGACATTTGGCAAAAACAAAGCAGAGAGAATAATGCCTCAAAACCCAAGTAAGAGAATCAGATTGGTCTTCTGAAAGGTGCACAAAGAATTAATACTCAAGGCTGCAAGCAAAGCTTGTCAGATCTAGAGGCCTAAAATTAAATACTGAATGAAGAGTGGTCCTGGTCTGCATCACCACATCAGACATTCTGAGAGTAAGACCATGTTCATGAGGAAGATCTAAACAAGCAGCATTCAGTTTTACTGTTTAGACTTATTTTTATATATATAATAATTCAGTCAAAAGTAAGTGGTCTCAATGGAGGAGAGCAGGGACTGCTAGCTCAAGTGTTATTCTTCAAGCGTCATATATAATCTCCCAACAAAATAAACTCCTTGGCATTCTTACAGCTCCTTACTGGATTCCAAGTGCCAAAAGGTAGGAAGAACCTCCAAGAGGTTGTGGAAAGAAAACCAGAGAGACAACAACTGAGGCACAGGCTTCCAATTGAATTAAAGGCTAGGAAGCCTTTCAGTTGGTAGATGAGTGCTTGAATTCGTGTGCTCATAAATAGAGCTGGCCAGGGAAATGAATTTCCATTCTCTGATCATTTCCAAATTACCAGAATATTTTTCATCCTGCTTTTTGCGAGGAAAAGCCAAACACTGGAAAATTTTCACAGAGCTGAAGGCCAGCCATATTTTGTTTCAGAAACTCTTCAACACAAGGTGTTTCCAAAGCGCAATGTGTTTCCTAAGAGCCCTGGCAGTCCCCAGCTGGATCAAACACAATTATTGTAGTTGTCACAGGAACAGCTGTGGTCCAAAATGGGTTAGTGGTGGGATTCTGCTATTATTTTGCTAACTGCCAGGATTCCTTCCACCCCAGCCCCAGAGCAGCTCAAACAGTAAGAGTCAAGAACTGTGGGACCCAAAGGAAGAAGAACTGAAGAAGAACGTTATTCAGAGACATGGCACATGGAAACTCATCACAAAGTTCCCATCCCTAGGTACAGAGATCCCTGCTTTCAGGATAGACAGCTTCTCCAGCCACCTGGAAACCTAATCCATCCTTCAGATGCCTACCAAGGAGGCAGGAAAGGGTCTAACTAGGGAAACCAGCAAGTTTGTAACCGAAGCCTGCCCAGCATATAAAGTTCAGCTCCTACTAGCCATTTGCCAGGGTGGAGGAAAGTTCTGGCCAGCTGCTGCCCTACACACTTTGCCACCCTCCTTACTAGAAGTGGAGGAAGGAGCACACGATGGCTGTGTGCAGTTCAGCTGCTCTGGCAGCTTGCTCTGCCTGCTTTGGGAAGGACCTTTCTTTAAAGCATCCATTCGTGCAACACTGGTGACAGAAAGCAAACCTTACGTGACCCAAAGGCTTTGAAGTCTCCAACATGAAACCAGAAACCTTGTCCATCCTCCTTGACAAAATAAACAACAGCCAATTCTATTCTTACTAAAGAATCTATTCTGTTTTCTTTCTTTTTTTGTTATTAACTTACTCCAGTAATGGACCAGCTGACCTTTACACCAAAAGACTCTTCATCCTCTGCCAAGATGATAGCCTCACTGTTGCCTGTAACATCTCACAGAGCAAAGAAACCTCAATGCTGATGGATCCTTCAACATTCCTTTGATATATGTGAGTCAAACCCTTCCAGCCTGTTTGCTTCTCTGTTTCTCACTGTGAAAAGGACAGGCTCACTGCTGAACCTCAAATCTGAGTGACTCGTAATTCCAAACAAGCCCAGCTTCTCTGAAAGACAGAGGAGATGACATGTGTCAGCTCCATTATCATGTGTGAGGATAAGATGGAAGTTTCCTAGGCTGACTCACACAGCAGAATTTTAAAGGCAGACTGTGGCTTTCCATGTTAGTGGCCTTGAGTTCCCCCCAAACATGAGCTTGACGACCTCTTCCTGTTGCCTTGTGGTGGGCTGACCCTGACTGGATGCCAGGTGCCTACCACAGCTGCTCTGTCACTCTCCTTCCTCAACTGGGCAGGGGAGAGAAGAGATGACTATAGAATAATCCAATCATTATGGTTGAAAAAGACCTCTTGAAATCACTGAGTCCAATCACAAGTCCTGCTAGCAAACCTGTTCCAGCATGAGTTCTGTCTTTACAGGTCCACAGGCCGTGCACAGAGCTTTCCATGGTGTCACTGGCTCCTTCAGGGACCCACTTGCTCACAGACTACTGCAGGTGGACATCTGCTTCACCATCAACTTCCATGGGCTTCATGGGGACAGCCTGCCTCAGCATGGTCTTCACCACATCCTGCTACTAAAACCTTGCCAGACAAACCCAATACATGCATGTAGAACCTTTGGCCATGGACCATCAAAGATGGTAGAAAGGCTCCATCTCCATCTCTCTTTAAGAATTAATTAGGTGTAGATCTTTGGCCATGGACCATCCTGGCAAAACTTGGTTGCCAAAAGAGTCACACAGTCAGTTAGGCATGACTTAAAAGCTTAGGACAGAAGACTGGAAGGAGCACCAAATCCAGTTCCTTTTTATTTAAGGAAACAATTTGCTATAATTTCATTCCTGTAATTACCATATAATACAATTTCTTCTCAGGCTTCATTTTGGTAGGCTACACAAGCCAAACTCTCCTAGCATGTGTCTAAACCTGAGTCCCAGTGCCAAGCTGGGCAGCCAAAGGCCAGGTCTGACCCAGGAGCCACATCAAAGCCTTCACACAGCACTCAGCCAGAGTTCACATGCCCTGCAGAGAGGTTGGGCATATTGTCTTGGACACAACCCTGTACTGAAGCTGCTTTTTGCCTCTGATGAACAATTTGTAGCAAGACTAGCCCAGGTTATGCCCTGCCAGGAGCTGAGGATGTGCACCCAGTGATGGGCAGGAGAGAAGTCAACAAATGCCAGTCAGATAGGAGGTGGTTTCTGCCTCCACTGAAAAATAAATGTGCAAGCTGTCTTGCAGGTGCCAGACTTTGGTTGGGAAAGGTAATCTAGTAAGACCTGGCTGCAAACCAGACTGATTCTCCTGAAAAAAAATATTTTGCCATCAAGCATGGAGACTTATAATTCCAGGCCATCAACAGGTGCTCTTAAATCAGATTTATCTTTCTCAGTCTCCTGAAAATATTAAGCCCAACACAGATCCTTCATGAATGCCTCTACTAACTTCCCATTAGCCTCATAGATCCCTTTTAAGCAAAACCCAGAAAGTTCTCTTTGTAGCCAGTTCCTCCCTCACCTTGCAATTTTTTCCTTCTAATTCCCATTTATTTCAGTTTAACTAGTCATTTCCTATGTGGCAGCATATCAAACACTTTGCTGAAAACCAGATAAATCTACTGTATTCCTCCAATCCAAAAAAATCCATTTTTATTAAAGAAAAATATTGGGCTAAACTTCCAGATCAGTCTTTGGTAACCTTAGATTGCATTTTATCCTATTTTCCTTTTCCCTCCATTGTGCTTAAGTATTTTTCCTTTAAAATGAGTCCTTGGCTTTTTCATACAGTTCAGGCCATGCTAATATGTTTGAGATGACTCAGAACCTCTTTCCCCCTCTGCTCTTTTCTGTTCTCCATTTGCACAATACTACCAATTAGCTCAACTTATGCAATTTCCTCATTAATTGGCTTTGAGATGCCAGGACCTTCTACATTTTAGGCTTGAAGTTCAAACTCAGCAAGCTTTGCTTCCATCTCAAGTGCCTCAATTTCCACTTAGGCCCTTTCAGGCTTATTAGCTGTGTTGTGTTCAGAGCCATGTTCTACATGGGCTTTTATTAAAAGCAGAGAGTATTTCTTCCAAAATTATGGTGGAGTCTGGCCCAGTCCTTGCTTCCTCCTAGGACTGCGCAATCACAAACCATCTTAGAATGTCTCCAATGCAGAGGGATTGTGTCCTGGGAGGTTATGAGGGAGTTTGCTTGCTCTTTATAGATATGTTACTGGGATTGTTTATCCAGAATATTGTGTGTAACATACATTGGGTTGGTTGAGAGCATTATATGTGTCATTATTTTAAAGTAACAATAAAATTAGGGTTGTTTGCACTCGTAAAAGTGGGAGTATATAGGAAAAGTCGACATCGTCTGAAGTTTTGTGTGGCTCTTGGAATAATAGGTAATACTACAGCACTAATTCTAATATTTTAAGCATCAGTCTGATAGCAGAGCTCTTAAAAAAGCAGAGTATCCCAACTTCATGGCAGCCATGTGGCTAAATCACATGTGAGTTGCTGCTCTCGAAAAGGCCAAAGAGCTCTTCAATTCTGGATTTCTTTCAGATTAAGGGGAAAAAAGGGCAAAACAAATGTTCTTGTTCTTTGTTCCTTATTGACTAGCTGATAGAAGGTTACTTTGTGCAGTTATTATTGCTGGAAGACTGTTTTCTACAACACAGACCTTCAGAGTTTGCAAAAGAAAACCCTCACAGTTCTCAACTTTTTACACTGGAAATAGGTTTTTCCTGAAAAAGAAAACCAAATGAATGCCAAGATCAAGGAAGCCTAACCATGCAGTAACGTTTGGGCCTGTATCTTCCTAAAGCAGCTGCAGTAATATAGGAAGAAAAAGAATAAAGCTCAACTCCTTTGCAGGATTCTCCAGCCAGGCTGGTGGTGAGAAAGTGAACACACACAGACAGATACAGAGCTAAGCAGGAGGAGCCAGAGGAGCAGGTTACCCTGACAATAAAGTGATGCTAGCCAAGTGTGACCTAATTTCTCCACAGAGCAATCCAGGCAGAATTTGCTTCCAAGGGATTTGCTTACACAGAGAAATATCCTCCTTTTGGTATCTTCTCCAAACTGGTTTTTTTTTTTGGAGGAGGAGACTGTTTATATTGTTTAGGTTTTTGAAATTCACACCCCAAAGGTTAACTCCTTCAATAAGTCACAATGAAGTTGCTTATCTATTTTTCCCAAGTCCATTGATTTGAGTGTAAAAGTCCATATTGAGCCAGCAGAAGTGCCCTGAGGCTCTACTCACATTGAAAAGTCCTCCTGTTCTACGAACCATGCAAGTGAGGGCATGGACTTGCCCCTAAATCACTTGCAATAAGTAAAAATTCCAGTCAAGCTCAATCTGGATTAGAGCATGCAAAGGAATATGAAAGGAGAAGTTGCCTTAGCCACAGCTGGGTACATTAGAATGATTTATTGGCCTAGTTTTTTTTTTCACTCTGAAATGTAGAAATAAAATAAATCTTCAGGAAGCAGGCTAGGAATACATATGGCAAGTTAACAGCCTCCTCAAGCTGTCATTTTATTAGCTTGGCAAGGTAAAATCCTGAGGAGAAGTCTAAGCTTGTAAGAGGACATTTGGCTGCTTCTGGAATTGGTAAATTCCCGTTGAGATCAAATATCCACTCCACCTCAGCTAGTTTGAGGCACTACACCTCTACAAGTGCTGCCCTTTGGGTAAGGCATTATAAGCAGACATTTCTTTTCTCTCCATAAGATCATTTATCCATAAGATAAATAGGGTGAAGGTAGGAAAGATCTAGGAAGATGTTGTGGACTCCTCAAGCTGACCTCCTCTTCCCATTTGACAGTCAAACTGTGTATATTTAAAGAATATTTGGTAAGCTTCACCTCCTATCTTACAGCCACTTTGAACTGTTGAATAGTTCTATGTCAAGCAGAGCTTTTACTGTATCCTGCATTAATTTTGTCCAGAGGAGGCTACAAAAATGGTCAAGGGGGTTGGAACACCTCCCCTGTGCCTTATTGAAGCCTTCTTGCTGAATGAAGACAGAAGGTCATCAAGCCAACAAGGATATATCTAGCACCAATACCTACCTACACTGTATTCCCAAAGATTGATCATGAACAGTTTCTCTTCCACTGATGCTCCTCAGTGGAGTCTCTCTGTGACAGAGTAGTCAACATCATTACTTCTCTTATTTTCCAGTGCCATTCTCCCTTTCCCTCAGCTCTGGTTCTTCACTTGCAAGTAGTGATCCAATCTTGTCTTACATTTTAGAAGTTTGTCCTTTTCCTTTCACAATAAAATCAAATTGCTTGAACATCTTGCAACTCCTCTTGCTGTCTAAACTATTAATCTCTTGTTTATTCTTTACCAAATTTACTTTGCTCCTTGCTGTTTATTTCACCTGCAATTATCAAAACACTATTGCACATGCTCTACCATGCCTGGCCAAGATGGGATGTGGAGAGCTTCAACCTGCTTTAGACACTGCTTGGTGTAAGGTTTTCCATCTCTATGTTAAGGATTGCCTGTTTGCTATTTGGCTCTTTAAGATCATGGAGAAGGTTCAAGAAGCTATTCTTTGCTCCATCATTCAGCACTTGCTGGGATCTCCAACCTTCACCTCATTTCTCAGGTACAGACATGTAGGTAAAGAGCACCTTTGTAGCACTTCAGCTCTGTTACATGTCAGGAGCTGATTATGATCCCAAGTATGTGAGCCAAGGTTTAGACTGATCCAAACTCTGTCTCTGCTACTTGGAACTCCAACCAAACAATCAGCAACCAAACAAGTATAGCCACAGAGATATTCCCTTCCTTTTTTTCCAGGCTACCTGACACCAAATGTGGAAATTAAAGCTCAGTAGCACTCAGAGATTTGGTTTGTGCTGAGAAGATCAGCAGAGAGTCCCATGGATCAGAGGGAAGGGTCATTGATATCTGAGACCAGATGTACTACTGTGGTAAGGGCAGAAGAGTCCCCACTGTAAACCTCAGACAGACAGATCACTGATCCATTGGGTTTCCTGTTATTTTCCCAGCCTTGATGCCTTCTCCAGTCTTACAGACTACACCCATTAGCTGTTCCAGCAATTGGCCTACCACACAGCATGAATTCGATGTGATATAAGCCTTTGGGGAATCAGATATTTTCCTGTAAACATTCACTTTTTCAATCTAGAATTTCTCCTCTAAAGCAGAGATACTGGAATCATCCTGGGCTCCACATCTCACACTGCAGAGGGTTTGCTTGTAAATAGTTTGCTTTTACAGAAGGAAACTGAGCTTCTTGTGTTTGCTTACCCTCATTTGTTTGAAACAAGATCTCCCTTTGATACTGTGTCTCAAAGAAAAAAAAAAAGAAAAAGCACTTCAAATATTTTGGGCAGCTTGCTTCATTTTGGACTACTGGCACTCACCTCTGCTTTATATATGGAATTCTTGCCTTTTTTTGGCATCTAGCTGCAGGTGGACTAGCTCCAATACAGTTTCAGAGCTGTTATCTTCTTTTCAGGTATTTCTGTGCTCTGTTCAAGTCCCTTTTGCCCCCTTCTAGCACAGGAAGCATTTTAGCACTGAGGCAGGTATTTTTCTTCCACAAGAATTTAAAACAATGAAAGACAAGGGAGGGAGAAGCTGGTAAGCAGCAAGCTTCCTAAAAATAAACCTGGGAGTCAACTGGATTTGACATCTGTTTCAGAGGAATGGCTTCAAACCTTGTGTTTTGTCCCTCTTTCCAAACCTATCTCCTGCAGATCCCAAACTCTTCCATATTCCTTGGGAGGCTGTATCTAATGTTTTGGCCAGAAGCACCTGAAATTTAACAGAGTTCAGTAATTAGCTGACTGTTCATTAGTGTTTATTAGGAAGTTGCCAATGTTGGTCAAGAGCAAGGGCAGCATTTAGGAGTCCCAGGAGGTTTTCTTTTTCCCATAAAGCAGATATTCAGCCTGTAGATGAGGAATGAGCAGGAAAGTTCAAAGCTACTGCTGCTTGAATATTGATTGGTTGAGGAGGAGAAAGTGCATTTCTTGAAGAGGAGAAAGTGCTCAGATGTCTATTTGCTGATGCCATTCAAGCATCTGCTAGAAGGATTCATCCTCCTCTTGAATGCTGGAGCAGACAGAGTGAGCTGCACGGAAGTGCTCCTAGAGGATATCCTATCACACACATCAGCAGTTTCCTTTCAATGGAAAGCTTTGTTCCATCCTTGCTGGTCATGGTAAGTTGAGGTTGACAGGGGTGGTTTGTTTGTAGTTATTTAGTATGCTAAGCAAGCAAGATCAGCTTCAGGGATAAGCTTGGACAGTTTCATAGACTTGGGAAGAATTCTCACCTAGCTGGCCTCTTGCTCAGAAGCTATGGTAGCATTTCTCAAGCATTTTACTCCAAATTATTTCCAGGTTTTGGAATTTATTTATTCAAGCCTTGCATTCCAGAGGTTCTAGTTCCTTGGCATTTCAGACATGGGATTAACTGGTTTGAAGTGCCTGACTTTGCTCTGGAGAAAAGGTTCCTAGATACTGTGTACACCTTTGTTTACAAAGCAGTTCATGACAAACAACAAGACAATTCTTGCTAGCCTATAGTCAACACAGAGGCCAAGAGATGAGAAGAAGATTCCATGAATATAACTTTACTGAATATAATCAGAAATGTCAGCTTGAAAAGTTACTGTGAGTCAGACTTTCCTTAATTAGCAACTTGTATGCTTCCACTCTCCTAACTGTGCAGCAGAAATCACAGACAAAAAGTCTTCCTTGTAAAGAAAAGGGCTGGCCTGAGCATGGATGGATGTGCAATCTGATCATTCCTAAATACTGCATCCTGCCTTCTGCACCTTACAGGGTAAAGCTGCTCTTCTGTCAGTAGCAAAACATTTACCTCTTGGTTCCAAGCAAGGCTCCTCTGAAACTACCTGCTTTGGCCTTAACCCCAACCTCCAGAGTTCCAGAAGCAGGTATGTACCTCTTGGAGCACTAGCAGCAAGGCTCAAGATTTCTGCCAACGTTCATTTCAAGGCATGTTACTGATTTCTTCTTCTCTAGTAGGTTCTGTGGTTGGACTTGATGATCTTCGAAGTCTCTTCCAACCTTAATGATTCTGTGATTCTGTGAACTGAGTTTTGTTTTCTTTATTTAACATCTCTACTATGCTGTGACTTCTTTGCTCAGCTGGCAAGGAGAAAATCCAGAAGTCACCAAGATTATTAAAGGAGTGGAGCATCTGCCCCATGAGGACAGGCTGAGAGAGCTGGGTCTCTTCAGCCTGGAGAAGAGGAAACTCAGAGGAGACCTCATTAATGTTTATAACTATGTTAAGGGTGAGTGTGAGGAGGAGAGAGCCAGGCTCTTCTCAATGGCATCCAATGGTAGGACAAGAGGGAATGGGAGCAAGTTGGACCACAGGAGGTTTAGTATTAACATGACGAGAAACTTCTTTCCAGTGCAGGTGCCAGAGCACTGGACCAGACTGCCCAGGAGGCTGTGGAGTCTCCTTCTCTGGAGACATTTCAGAGCTGCCTGGACACATTCCTGTGTGACCTGGTCTAGGTGATCCTGCTCTGGCAAGGGTGTTGGACTAGATGATCTTTCTAGGGCCCTTCCAACCCCTGACATACTGTGATTCTGTGATTCTACTCCCAAGCAGCAACTGAAGTCTGCAAGCTGTGGTGACCCTGAAAAAAAGCATGGAGATTGTCCTCCCAGTGAGCTACAAGGCTCTTTGATGCAGAAAGGGTAAGCAGACACGGCTCAGCAAAAGCAGACCAGATGCAATGATTGTGAAGGCAAAGAGGTTTTCGTCCTGCTCACAGTCATTCTGATGGAGTGGAATGAAGCACAGGAGGAAGGACACAGAAGTTGCCCTGCCTCTTGGGATAGATTCATTCCACTCCAAATGCTGTTGTTGAAATGACAGTCTGAGTAAGGTGCCCCACACTGTCACACTGGCCAGAAGAGATGAGAAAGGAATAATAAATTACATACTGAAGTGCCAAAGCATCATTCTCACTCTTGTTTTTTGTTTCTTCTTTTGTTTTCCTTCTGCTTGCAAGTTTCATTGCTGCTCCCCAAGAATGCTAGCAGAAAGAATTTGCTGGGTCAGATTCCTGCCTAACAATTCACTTTGGTGAAAGCTATTTACCTTGGCAAGAGGTTCTCCATTTTCCAGCTATCACTAACACGTGCAGCCAAAGTCTGAACCAACAAATACCTTGTGTTGAATGTTCCCAAAGAAAACAAGCAAATAAGTACAAATGAGTTCTGCTTCAAACATCAGTTCACAATTCATGGTTACACTGATCTGAGTCAACAGATACTCACATCAAGTGCTTAGTCCCCTAGCATGCAGCAAAATTCTCATTTAATCCATTAAATAGCAGCATATTTGTCTGAAATGGCTGCAAATTATTTCTCTTTCTTTAACATCAAACTGGAGAAACTGGACAGCTTCCAAGAGACAGCAAGCAAATGAAAAGCAAGCCACTGTAGCCTTTAACAGAAGGCTGTTGGTCAAAGGATTTGCAACACTGATTAAATGAAGATTATGGTACACAAAGAGAAATCAGAAGACATCATAATGGTTAACTGAAGACCACTTGATCTCAGCTTAGTGTGTTTTGAAACACCTGGGTTAGTCTCAGACTTCCTACAATGTGGCTTCTTACAGAGGACAGCTTTGCACTTACCCCAGAGCCATCAATAGCAAATAGGAGCCTTTTAGGATCCAGTAGTTTTGTGGAACCAACAAAGTGAGTACAAAGAAAGTAGATAAAGGCAACCTCAGTAATTTATTTTAAATATTTCTTTCAATCATAGAATCATTTAGCTTGCAAAAAGACCCTGAAGATCATCATGTCCAACCCTTAGCCTAATACTGCCAAGTCCACCACTAAACCATGTCCCTAAGTACCACATCCACACATCTTAGAACACATCCAGGGACAGTTTCTCAACCAATTCTCCCAGTAGTCTCTTATTGGAACCTTTTGGTGAAGAAATCTTTCCTAATATCAAACCTAAACCTCCCCTGGTACAATTTGAAGCTATTTCCTCTTATCCAACCTCCTTTCGAGGAGTTGCAGAGAGCAAGAAGGTCTCTCCTCAGCCTCCTCCTCTCCAGACTAATCAACCCCAGCTCCCTCAACTGTTCCTCAGAACACTTGTGCTCTAGACCCTTCAACAATTTCATTGCCCTTCTTTGGACACACTCCAGCACCTAAATGCCCTTCTTATAGTGAAGAGCCTAAAACTGTCACTAGGTTTCCTGTATCCTTTTTGAATCTTTTATATCAACAGAATCTTATTAACAACATCTGAGGGGTGAGGCATTTCTCATTATTTCCAATTTTCTATCAATCATCTTTCAATTCCCTTACTGGAGGAAAAAAAGCACTTAAAATTCAACAAGGAGAACCTAAAAGGAACACACAGTTCACCATTCTGCTTTCTACTGGCTCTTCTTCCTAAATTTAACAGCTCCAAATTTACTCCTTTAGCCTTCAGAGATAAAGATCTGAAGAAGATGTTAATAACTTGTCTTTCAGTATTTCCTCTGATATTTCCCCTGTGTTCAGTCTAAGTTCCTCCTTATCTAACCCTCATCGTAAAAGTTGGTTGCTCTGTGGATGATGACACTCTGCCAGTTTTATGGAAAACACTTTCAATCAAGCTCTCACCACAAAACTAACTGCCTTCTCAAAACCCAAACTTTCCATTTGAAATTGTATCTTGAAAATAAAATTATATTCACAACTCAACAGACCTCCTAGCTAAAGGAGTCATTTTCTCCCTTTTTATAATCTCTCCTGGGTGGTGGTACTGGTTTCCCTACTCTTTGCCCTTCTACAGGCATACTACAGAATTCTCCTACACTGGTTGAGTCTCCATCTTTGGAGATATTCCAAACCCAACTGGACATCATCCTGTGCAACCTGCTCTAGGTTCTCCTGCTCTTGCAGGGCAGTTGGACTAGATGATCTCCAGACGTGCCTTCCAACCCCTAACATTCTGACTCTCTGATTCTGCCTTCGTGAGCTCTCATCCACTGTAGGAAGTGTGGCATGAGCCTATCAGCACAGCCTCCCTCCAGCTCTCACTGGAGACAACTGCTGTAGAGGAATATGAAGGTGTAATGTCTCTTCAATACCCTCTTCTTCATTAAAGCCACAGGATCTTAGCATAATAAAAAGGATTCCTAATTTCTCCATTCTCAGGTTGTCTAGCTCAGAGCTTCACTGAAGTTTAAAAGCATCACTGTGTCCCTTCAGGTTGAACAAACACTCAAAACCTACATCATTTATTCTATATTTAATGTGTGGGGTTTATTCCAAGTGCCATGACTGATGCTGTTAGTGTGTGATAGCTGAATATTCCTAGTCCTTGCAGGGACTAGGAATAAACAAATATTTTTCATAACAAGAGTGTTCTCAATAGTAAGATCTAGGATTTCATTACCTTTAAAATTGAAGATTATTTAAAAACAAATACACTCAAGATTGGTTAGAATTCCTTGGAGCACACCCTGGTCTGTCAATTTTCCAGCCATACAGCAAAAATACAGGAAAAATACACTCCAGACAATGCACGTTGGTGTGATTAGTGCATGCCTCAGGTGGTATGATAAAACTTCAAGTCAGTGAACTTCAGCCACCCAAGAAGAAGAAGAAGAATGACTCCTTGATCACACTACTGTGGAGAAATTAAAGCAGATTTGTGTGTGCATTCAGCTCAAGGCAGCTTAGGAAACTTTACCTTTTGTGTTGTTTTGTTGGTGAAGGAGACTCAAAAACCACACATTTGCAGTCAAACAAGACACAATGGTTTCAAATCATCTGTTGAAAGAAAGAATCAGGAAGATTTTGTATGTCCAGGATGGAATTTCTCATGTGAGAGATCCACTCCAAGGTACTCCAAGAGTGAGCTAATTGGAGTCTCTGAACAAGTTTGAGCCTTACTCAGTCTAAAGGGCTTTAGAAGAGCATTCCCAGGAAGGCAGCTGAACGCCTGCCTAGTCTTGAGCAGAAAAAAAGTCTTCTCCACTTCTTTTCATGAATAAAATCTAAAGAGCTGATGAATATCACATCTAAACTTTGGTTTTTCTTTTAAATTGTACTATTTTTGCAAGAAGCACTTTTCTTGGTTTCCAGCCAGGCCTATGCAGCACTCAAGTATTCACAGGGGAAAAAAACAACAACCAAACAAAACCCCACACAAAAACACAACAACAACAACTACATAAAGGTTTGCTAGAAAGGCTCTGTAATGTTTCATTTGACAAAGCAGAGAAGAGCACACTGAGCACAGAAGGATGCTGGGCTTCAAATTCACTCCTCAGGTTATTTCAGCACATGGAAGAAATATGCCCTAGGAAGGAAATGGAGTAAGCTCTTTGCAAATAGTTGGGATTTAAATGCAGAATTAAGAAGTGTTAGCATTTACAACCAAACAGAGCACAGGAGGCAAGGCAGTTTGCAATATGTTTCATGTCTTCCAGCATATTAGCTAAAGGTCTCTCATGATTTTTAGCTCTTCCCCCAATCAAGGTCATGACTGTTTACATCCAGACAAGTCTGATGTCTCTGTTTTCACTAAGTTGTTAAATTTCCATGCAGGATCTGTGACAATTAAATGCAAATTTTCAACAGTGTCCACTTCAGACATTGGTCATCGTGTCCAAAATTCCCTTCAGAATGTCTGGTTTTAAAATCCACTAAGTATGGAGATTTTCCTACAACTCAACAGCACTAACTAGAACAGCTCTGCAGAATATTCTTTGACACATTCCTACCATAATAGGTATTATAAATATGGCATTTATGCTTCCTGGCATTGCCTTCAAAAATATATCACAATTATTCCAGAGTTTCTGCATAACAAACACCAGAACTCTTGAGTTTTCTTAGCTGCCAAGAGTGGAGACTGAGATGGAGAACAGCAAAATAGAGAATAAAAAGACAAATGCTTTGCCCAGGGGTAAGGTAAACCTCACAAGGCTCAGGTGCTCAACCTCCAGGGATTGAATATGACATATATGGCATGGAATATCTTGTTTTGACTCAAACTAGGACAATGCATTACATACATGTTTTCGATGAAACAGAAAATGAGGCCTTATACAGGATTATAGTGGCTTGGGTGGACAAAATGCTGAGCTAGACATTAGTCCTCCTAAGGAAAGACTTAAGNCTCCAGCACATTGTCCTCTAGTCCCTGGGCATGTTTGCATTGACAAGCTGTAAATGCATCAATAATGAACTCAGATCATGGCTAGGCTTCGCGAACGAAGATCCTGGACTCAGATATTAACTGAGCAAATCCCTCATCTCTTGTTTCTTTCTTTATCACTGTTTTATTGGGGTTTTTTCTTCCATGCTGCAAGATGATAAAGTTGCAAGTCCTTTTCTGTAATGAATTTTGTTCCAATGCCTGTTTGAAGTCATTTAGCTGCATTATCAGCATCTTGCAACTATCCTGTTTAGTCCTTACTGTGCTAACTAAGCACAGCTGTTGCCCTTGGCTCCTCAGTGATTCCTTGAACTTGTGTTCCTCTTTGGAGGAGCTGAACCCTTCCTGGCAGGCAGTGCAGAATTTTCATTTATCCTGTTTCTCTCTCCAAGAAAGTGTAGCTGTTGATAAGAATCAGAGAACTTGACTGCTTTGGACATCACATGTTCCAGAGCTCTGCTCTGAAATGAGGTGGGTTTTTGTACACCACAACTTTATTTCATCAAGGAGAACTGTAATTCAAAAACATCATCTAAGCTGACAAAGCCTCCACTGCAAAGACAAGTGTTCAATACCTTCTCACATCATCATTCAGGTCAGCATTTAGAACATTTTAGTGAGATTTTCCTTTNCTCACAAGGCTCAGGTGCTCAACCTCCAGGGATTGAATATGACATATATGGCATGGAATATCTTGTTTTGACTCAAACTAGGACAATGCATTACATACATGTTTTCGATGAAACAGAAAATGAGGCCTTATACAGGATTATAGTGGCTTGGGTGGACAAAATGCTGAGCTAGACATTAGTCCTCCTAAGGAAAGACTTAAGTAAAAATGGTATCTCCAGCACCAAGCACAGTCTGAAAATCACTTGGGGCCTCCTGTGGCCCCTGGTGCGATAACTGTGCTGACAGCAGAGGGAGCATTAAACTCATTGCCNCTGCTATCCTCTTTTTATCAGCACGCTTGGAAAAGGCGCTGATGAGGAGAGTGGGCGGAGCCCTCCCTGGATCTTCGTTCGTGAAGCCTAGTCATACATCTCCAGCACATTGTCCTCTAGTCCCTGGGCATGTTTGCATTGACAAGCTGTAAATGCATCAATAATGAACTCAGATCGTGGCTAGGCTTCACGAACGAAGATCCTGGACTCAGATATTAACTGAGCAAATCCCTCATCTCTTGTTTCTTTCTTTATCACTGTTTTATTGGGGTTTTTTCTTCCATGCTGCAAGATGATAAAGTTGCAAGTCCTTTTCTGTAATGAATTTTGTTCCAATGCCTGTTTGAAGTCATTTAGCTGCATTATCAGCATCTTGCAACTATCCTGTTTAGTCCTTACTGTGCTAACTAAGCACAGCTGTTGCCCTTGGCTCCTCAGTGATTCCTTGAACTTGTGTTCCTCTTTGGAGGAGCTGAACCCTTCCTGGCAGGCAGTGCAGAATTTTCATTTATCCTGTTTCTCTCTCCAAGAAAGTGTAGCTGTTGATAAGAATCAGAGAACTTGACTGCTTTGGACATCACATGTTCCAGAGCTCTGCTCTGAAATGAGGTGGGTTTTTGTACACCACAACTTTATTTCATCAAGGAGAACTGTAATTCAAAAACATCATCTAAGCTGACAAAGCCTCCACTGCAAAGACAAGTGTTCAATACCTTCTCACATCATCATTCAGGTCAGCATTTAGAACATTTTAGTGAGATTTTCCTTTTCTGTGAGGGAAACTTCATCTTGAAGTGGAAGAAGTAAAGACATAAAAGACATTTACTGTCCATGGGAAAGTTGCAGCTTGAGAGGGCACTCAGTCAGACTGTGATAATCCTGAAAAAAACACCTCTTTTTAAATGTGTATTCCTGAACTTGAAGTATTTAGCAAGACTATTTCAGTCCCAACATGATCCCTTCACTGGTTTCAGCTCAGAAACAGTCAATGCTCAGCTTAAGAACAGGAATTCTTAAAACAAGTTCCTGGTAGACATGCATCACTTGCACTCTCACTTGTTATCCTCATCCTTTGGTTTATTAGAGGTGGAAAAGGGATTCTTCAGATTAAAAAGGCAGAAACAGAAGAAAACAAGTTAAAGAACTATTTGAAGTCACCCATATCAACCACAAAGTGGCTTTTCCTCATGCCACCTTAAACTCTTGATATGTTTATAACTGCATCCCCCTTCCCCCAAAAAAGGTACAGAATGTGGAGGTGAAATCGTTTCTTTAATTCAACAGGATTAATGAGCCTAACCCTCAGCTGCAGTTAGGTCTATCATAAAGTGTCTCCAAGGAAATAGAAGCATTCAGATTATCACCAGTTGTTGGTGTTACTTCTGTCAAGTTGACTGAATGGAAACAAGTGTTGATGAACTCACTCCAGAATGGCAGAAGGAGAAGAGTTATATCTTTTTTTCCTTTTAAAGAAAATATAAGTCAATGAGAAAAAGAAAACAAAATACTCACACTATCCATCTGAGAAAGGGAGAAGAGCATGAAGTACAAGCTAGTGTTTTTCTCACAGGACTTATTTGCTGCAGGTGGCACTAGAAAGGTTAGGAATTTAGTCCAAAACTGATGTGAAGGGATGTCAGGAACCTTCCTGAAGAGAGAAGCTGCAGCTGCTTGTCTGTACAGCTGGTTCATCAGCCTGTTAAAGAACTCTAGGGTTTGAAAGGAGCTCTTGGAAAATCCTGACTCTGATGAAAGATTAAGACAAGGTGATACCTTGACACCAGAGGAAAAGAGCATGAGCAAAATCACAGAATCATTAAGGTTGGAAAAGACCTCCAAGATCATCAAGTCCAACCATCAACCTATCACACCAATGCCACTAAACCACGTCACTAAGTGCCACATCTACGTGGTTTTTGAACCCCTCCAGGGATGGTGACTCCACCTCTGCCTTGGGCAGCCTGGGCCAATGCCTAACAACTCTTTCTGGGAAGAAATTGTTCCTAATATCCAATCTGAACATCTCATAGTCACAGTGCCAAACCTGACAGAATTCAAGAAGTATCTGGACAATGCTCTTAGACACATGGTATGATTTTCTGGGGTTATATATGCATAGACAGAAGTTGGACCCGATGATCCTGGTGGGTCCCTTCCAAGTCAGGACATTCTATGATTCATCTTATCTCCTTTCCTAGGCATTTGCTTTAGGCCATTGTTCATGCTAAGTGATCTAACACAGCCTCTCTCTAGTGACGCTCATCGGCTTGTTTCCATATGCAAAGTATAGAATGGACTTTCAAACAACAAATGCTTACCTCATGACCTGGTTCTTCCCTCTCCCCAAGACTTACCAGGTCTGTAGATCAAGCAGGATACCCTCCAAGCCCAACCTCCTTAGAGTTTCTGGGCTTTTGTTTCCTTAGAAGGTGCTAAAATGGAATGTCAAGCCCTGGTTCTGCTTTGGTTGTGTAACTGTCTTTAAATGTTGACTAGGATATGGCTTATCTCTGACTACTCTTCTTGTTTGCTTTTCTTACAGCTCAGTGTTTAACCACACAAAGAGGTCAACAGTCACCCCAACAGCCTTGTCAACTTAGAGTATTCATTAACTGTTTCAGCAGCTGTTCAACCATCACTGTGGGAGCTTGACCTGGACATGGAGGCCTTTGTCTTTAAGAACAAGCATCTGTTTGGTTTAATGTTCATTCAACTGAGTTAGCCTGAAGTGATGATAAGCACAGCTGGGCTTCTTCAAATGGGGAAGAATAGAACCTAAACCACACTTCAAACACACAGATCCAGGTCTTCATTTTTAACAAGAAGTGCAATTAACTCCTGAAACAGGCTTATGAAGTAAGAGACTGACTGTTTCCTGGAAACTTTATGCTAAGGTACACAGGTATGGTTTACACAAACATGTTATTCAGTGAGGTCAAAGTGTGTCTTGGGGTCCCTACCTCAGCAGCTCCCAACTCTGTTCAGTGATTGACTTAAATACATCTGTTGAAGGGCCCATGGGTTCCTCCAGCTGCCCAAAGTGGCAGACACAAGGGTGGTCATGCTGATGCCAGAACCATTGAGAACTGGCTGTGGCCATCACAGGGTGGTCCATGGCCTCCTGCTGCTCCCATCACTGCCTGTACTGCCCAGACCCTACCACTGTACTGTGGCCAGTACAGCTGTGACCACATCAGATGGCTGAATTGAAGACCAAAATTAAAATCACACTTTTCTCAAGGGAGGCACCAAACAAAGGGACATGATTTGGGGCAGGGCCATAAACCAGTGCTCCTGATTCTCCCACAGTTGCTCACCTTCTGCTGTGTTTTCAGATGGAGTCTCCATAACCTATGCTTCAAGCCCCCTGAGCAGCTTATTCAGTGGTCCCAGCTGACACCCTGTGGCCTCAGGAGGGGTTACTATGAGGATTTGTTAATGTTCTTGATAATCTGGAAACCTAGTCATTAATTACATGTTATTAATATTTGTCCTTAAAACTAAGACAGAAACTATTTTGTCATGGCTGATGCACAGTGCTCCAAAGCTGCCAGTGTCACAGCTGAGGTCAACTTCTTGGCCAGAGGGAAGCTTTCAAAAGTAGATTCTGAAACAACAATCTTCATTTTAATAATTCATCACAGTTTTCTTCATGGTCAAGAATGCCTTTTTTTGAATGATCACATTGTTGGGATAATTAAAGCAATATAAAAATAAGTGGGATGAAGAAATGTGTTTTTCTAATGAAAATCAGCATTGAACAAGGAATATTCTTCTCTGACTGGGTTCCTGCATCCAGGGAGGGTGTTTGTAGCAGTACAGATGGCTTGGGATTCAACCTTAATTCAAGTTTCTGGCTGAATTGGAGTTATAATTTTAATACCAGCCCTGTATTTAATGCCAAAACTGTTGGAGTTGTGTATTTGTTTACGTATTTTGCTCCAAGATAAAAAATTCAGTGACAGTAAATAAACAGCACCATGAAATCACTATTTATTTGTCAGCACTAACAAAATCCATTTGGACTGAAATTGACTTTCCAAAAGGTGTTTTAAGGATTTTGTAGGTTGGTTTTAATTTTTGTGTGTGTTTTGGGGGTTTGTTTTTTTCTTGGCAAGCATTTTAACTTTATTACCATGTTGCTGAAACTGCTGGCTTTGCACTAAAAACTGCTCTCACTTGTGGTGTCCTTCTGTGTCACAGACTTTTAGCTAGCAAATACACTTTGAAAGGAAGGGTTCCAAGTACTGATATTTGCTTATAATCTTACCTTTTGGGGCCATGTTTATGTAGTAAGCATGGAAATTTTCTCCTTCTGTAAAACACACTAGTTTATTAGTTTTACTCTACTATTTTGCTCTGCTATTTTTATAGCCTGATTATTGCACACAGATGCATTATGAGAATATACACCATGAAGAAAGAAAACCTGTTGAAGCTCTAAGGACAGGAGCTGTACAAGGGCAATTGGGTGCCACTGAACTACGAGAGCTGGAAATTAGCTTAGGTTAGAAATTTTAATCATTGGAGAACCAAGATTCTACTCTAGCTTTGCAGTAAATTATGAAGGACCAAAAAGCCAAAGTTAATTGAAGGCACAAACTGAGAGAGAAGGGTGACAGAAGAGGTGCCTTGGAGGAAGAGATGGCATGATTATTACATGATCAATGAAATGGGGGTTTTCCATATTAATAGTTTACAGTTTAAAAACTGGCATGCTGTGAAAAGGCCCAGGACTGTTCTGAGCATGGTTTATTGGCATGTTAATGACAGGAAGATGGTTGGACCTGATGATCTTAGAGGTATCTTCCAAGCTTAATGATTCTGTGAGTATGAACTGGGAGGCTCTAACTTCAAGCCCTTTGCTCTTTGATCTCCACACCCAAAGAAGGACTTGAGGATGACCTTGAAATGGACATTTCCAAAGTACTGGTTCCAAGACTTGTGGAAAGGAGGAGAAATTTCAGGACAGACATGAAATGCAAGTTAAAAAACTGGAAAAGCAGCAAAAAAGTACTTGGTAAAACGATGCCTTGTTAGTGACAAACCTGCTTTTACTTGTGTCCCCTTCCCACTTTGTCTTAAGTGAGGAAGGCAAATAGACTTGTGGAAATTCTTGTAGTGATAAGCAGAGGAAACACTTCTCTGAAACTGAGAGTCTCTTAATAGATCTCCAAATCCAGATCAAAAAGACTAGTGGGGCACAAAGCGGAAGGGAGGCTTCTCAGATACCTCTCAAACCAGGACAAACATAGTTCCTTGGATGTATTTTTTATTCCAGAAAGGGAAGTAAGCAACTAATAGGATGCTCTCCTACCCTTAGTTATAACCAGCCATTAATTAATGAGCATGATTCAGCTATTCCAGTAAGGCTAAACTTACTGTTTCTTGGGAAAAAAGGAAAGGCAAACACAAAGATGAGAATTTAAGGATGCAGATTCCAGCACTTTCATTCTGTGCTAGATTTTCCCTGGAAATTAATGTATGAAAAAAACGAGTTCAAAAGAGCTGGCAGTTTCTTAAACAATTTGTGCTAAGGATATCAAGTATTGCAGGAAGAAGAAATGCATCAAGATCTCTCTGGGCAGATTAAAAGCTCTCTAAAATCCTTAAAATACAAGGAAGCATCTGAATAAGGCCAAATTACTACCAGTAGTAATTAATAACTTAAGGATATAGGCCAAATACACAGAATAAAATAACTACCAAGTGCAAGAGACATATTGAAGGTTATCAGGAGATAGTGTTAGATGAAGTAAGAAGCAGAGACCTATACATATCTCCTCATCCTTCTTCCATGCACCATATCAGACAGACTCCAGAGACTAAAGGAAAAATCATTTATCACACATAAAACCTCCCTGATTTAAACACAGCCATCAAGGTTCACATTCAAGCAGAGGCACTACCACTTGGAAAACTACTTAGTATTCTCTTAAAGCTACTTGAGCAAACAGAGACAAGTCATTGCCACTTGAGAAAATTATGCAAATATCTTCTCCAAACATTGCTGACCATAAACCACCTCCTTGCCCTGAGCTCCTTTCGATGAAGCTACACTTCATCAGCAAAAATTCAAGTATAGCCATGTAAAGCCTGGAAACATTTGGCATGGCTGAGCTGGGAAGGAAAATTCCACCATTTGCACTCCTCTGCAATCCAACTGTCTCTCATGGAGACAGCCAGCAGGAGCCTGAGGAACTGCAAGTTTAGAGGGTGAAGGGCCTGGGTTAGAGCTGGTCCTGGACAAACAAATGCAGTGTGGCAGAACAAAAGCACTTTTGAGGGAAGGTCCTGTGGGGAGGTTAATTATAATGCATGCAAAACCATAACATTTCTAATACATAATAAATCATTAATAGAGGTAAGCAGGGAAATTACTGCTAGAGAATCATAGAAGCATTAAGGGTGGAATAGACCTCTATGATCATCAGCCTATCACCCCAATGCCACTAAACCATATCACTAAGTGCCACATCTACACATTTCTTGAACCCCTCCAGAGATGGTGACTCCACCACCTCCCTGGGTAGCCTGGGCCAATGCCTAACAACTATTTCCGTGAAGAAATTCTTCCTAATATCCAATCTAAACCTCCCCTGGGGCAACTTGAGGCCATTTTCCCTTGTCCTCTCACTGCTAACCTGGGAGAAGAGACCAACCCTCACCTTGCTACCACCTCCTTTCAGGTAGTTGTAGGGAGAGAAAGTGTCTCTCCTGAGCGTCCTCTTCTCCATGCTAACCAACCCCAGTCCCCTTAGCCATTCCTCACAAGACTTATTCTCTAGCCCCTTCACCAGCTTTGTTGCCCTTCTCTGGACACGCTCCAGCAGCTCAATGTCATTCTTGCAGTGAGAGGCCCAAAACTGCAGCCAGGATTTGAGGTGCAGCCTCATCAGTGCTGAGTACAGGAGGACAACCACCTCCCTACTGCTGCTGGCCACACTATTTCCGATCCAAGCCAGGATGCTGTTGGTGTTCTTGGCCAGTTGGGCACACTGCTGGCTCAGCTTCAGCCAGATGTTGACCAATACCCTCAGGTCCTTTTCCCCTAAGTAGCTTTCCAGCCACTCTGCTCCAAGCCTGGAGCATTTAATGGGATTGTTGTGACCAAATTGTAGGACACAGACTTGGCATTGTTGAAGCTCATCCCATTGACCTTGGCCCATCAATCTAGCCTGTCCAGATGCATCTGTAGAGCCTTCCTACCCTCAAGCAGATCCTAACTTCCTCCTAACTTGGTGCATCTTTCCCTTTGCACAAAAGGATCCTGAGAAGTTCTTATAATATGCAAGAATGGACAGAACTCTTATCCAGTATCATATTGTCAAGAAAAGTAACTATGCACAGTTATTTTTACTCTTTGGAAAATATATATATATATATATATACACACACACAAAAGAGAAATCTGTTGTCTTTTTACTCACTAGAGCTTCCTTGCATTGTGGTCACAATTTGCTCTTAACAACAGAAAAATGAAGTCAGCTATAGCTTTTTGGTTTTCTTTCAAAGCCAATGAATAGAAAAAAAATTATGATACTGTTATGGACTCAGTCCTAAACATACATTCTTGGACTTATTTTAAAAGAATTCTTTATTCCAAAAATAACTCTATATTCCAAATATTTTAATTCAGTACATGCTGCCCATAGTAAAAGCTCAAACAGCTTTTAGAAGATTAAGCTCTTTGTATAGCCTTTGTTTCAGAAAGTTATTGGCATTGTCTCTGTAACAAAGAGGTTGATTTAGGTAAAACTTTGCAAGACAAAGTCTTAAAATAGGATTCATAGCATAATGACTCTAAAATCAAATTCCTATCTGATGTAAGTAGATGCACCATTACATTTTTTGTAACAATGACTCATACCAGACCTGAATCTGGCTCTTTTTTAGACACCAAAATCTTGATACTTCCATTACTGCCACATAAGCCAATTCTCTTTCCTTTCTAACTTTTAGTGGCTTCTGGCCCTGTGTTTTAGAGCTGTCTAAAATTCAGCACAATGGAAGGGTGCACAACTTCTGAAGGGACCAAATTTGGACCAAGAGCATCTGGCCTCACCTGGTACAGGCTTCTTGTGAGATCTTTGTCACTGGAGCTGAAAGCTTAAGCATCAGGGCCTTCAACTCTTACTGCCTCTACATACTTTTAACTTCCTCAGCTCATCTTACAAAGTGCCTAAGCACAACCTTACACCTCTGTCTAATATCAGCTACACAGAGAAATAAGCTTAGTAGAGAGGTCTCCAAACAGAACCATCTGTCTTATGTCTGATTGCAGAGTACAGTGTGCTCCAGGTTAGCTAGATCCATTTTCACCTACTTTCTGTCTAATCCTCATGGATCATGGAATGCCAATCTGCTCTCTAAACCTTAGCAGCTCATAAAATTAAGACTTTGATTTAAAAATGCCTTTAAAAATGTGATATAGAGAAGTGGACTTGCTTTTCACAGCAAGGTGTCTGTGTACACCTCTGATTCATGCTAACATCAAGGCCACTTCCAAGTTGGTCCATAGACCATAGGTGTCATCATCTCCTGAAACCTCAAGCCTTATCAGGTGTCTACCTGATCTCCTCCCAGCTCTGCCTGACTTCAGAAATAAAGCACATCCAAGCTTCAAGTAGTGTTGTCTCTTCCTCTGCTTAAAAGAAGGTTCAGTGCAGACTGTTATAGTGCAAGATGGTCAGGCTAACAGTGGCCAGGGAACACTGCTTGGTCTCATTAATGACCAATTAATGACTATATCCTTGAATAGCATCAGAGTCCTTCCAGCAATACTGTGTGATCTTCACATATGCTTTGTTTTACTGACACAGAAGACATAAACCAGGCTACAAAGTGGTCTCAGAATCAATGTTTATTGTGCAGGTCCCACACACAAAGATAGGATATGAAATATATCTGATGCATGATATGAAAGCAAACAGTAAATGAAAACCAGAAGATTGCTTGTGTTTCCAATCTAAATAGTGTCCAGAAGTACCAGAGCAAAGAAAATAAGCCAGGCTGAAAAGAAACTTTACAAGCACTACATAAATGCTATCATCTGCAAAGAGCCCTAAGAGGCAAGGAGCAGTCTTCCTAAATCTCATCCCATTTTGAGGAATTTTAATCATGGGTAAGCCTTTTGCTGCCACCTCTACAGAAACCAATGCCACACAGAGCACTTGAGTGCAGCAAAAACAAGTAGGCTATCAAATAGTTCATGGAATCATGATGGTTGGAAAAGACCTGTGAGATCATCCAGTCCAACCATCCACCCAACACTGCCATGCTTATCACTAAACCACGGCCTCAAGCACCACAGCTACATGTTTTTTGAGTGCCTTCAGATTCCACCATCTCCCTGGACAGCCTGTGCCAATGCCTGAGAACCCTCTTGGGGAAGAAATTCTTCCTAATATCCAATCTGAACCTCCCCTAGTGCAACTTGAAGCCATTTCCTATTGTCCTATCACTTGTAACTTGGGAGAAGAGACTGAGCCTAACCTTACAGCAACCTCCTTTCAGGTAGTTGTAGAGAACTAACAGACATGAATTCAACCAGAGATCCAACTCATGTTCATTCCTGCAGGTGACAAGTTGAATTACCGTTCAGCGATATTCATTTTAATGTGAAATATTACTTCAACTTTGCCCTCTCATCCAGTGTAGAAACTATACACAAGCACAAAGAATAGGTGTCAGAGAACCAACCTGTAGCAGATCAAGCAGCTGCTTCAAGACCTCTTGAGAGACTGCTAGCCTGGTGAGGATGCTCACATCCATCTTGTGCTGAGATCACAAAGTGTTTGTGACAACTAGTGTTTTTCCTGCACATTTCAGAGGCCCGCCAAAGTGTAGCCCTGGAGGACCACTGACATCTGGTGGCCACTTCAGTCCTTCCCAACAGTACCTGCAGCTCCTGACAGGCAATGAGCACTAGTGGTATCACCGAGGCTTGGAGTGGGGGTGCTAAACTGCTTCATCAATGATTAGCAGCAGGGCTAATCACTGTCACTGTTCTTATCTAGACCACATTAAAGAAAAAGAAAGGAAAAAGTAAAAGATAAATTAATTCTAAAGAAAGCTAAGTCACACAGACATTGACATTTCCCATGACTTGAACAGATTGTGTTTTACAGATGGCCTGTCAGAAATCCATGCCAGCAAAGCACTAAGTTCCACCAGGCTTTGCTCTGTGTTTATGAACTGAGTGGAATACATCAGCCACAAATAAATGCAGATGAACTGCAATACAAACAACACAGTCAGTTAAAGCTGCCAGGACATTCACTGTATTGTTGGATTAAACTCACTCTAGAGATGACAAAGCTTTTCTAAATAGAGCACAAGGAATTCAACAAGTTCTTGAGAACACCTGGGTCATGAAGTAGAATCATATAAAAGTGTCCTTTTGAGAAATAAAAATAAAAGCCCCACATTGTTCCCTAGGTAAGATGTTTCTTATTACTGAAAAAGAGCAGGAAGATTTAGCTAAGTCTTCTTTTGCTAGACACCTAACATCATATTAAATTATAAGCAGATGTTGAAAGCCAGGTTGGATGGGGCTCTGAGCAACCTGATGTAGTGCAAGGTGTCCCTGCCCGTGGTAGTGGGATTGGAGCTAGATGATCTTTAAGGTCCCTTCCAACTCAAACCATTCCATCATTCAACAATTCTACCATGTTGGTATCTGCTCCTTGGTGAGACAAAAACTGCCTCCACCAAACTTGAGAACAGATCTTCTTGGTGCTCAAAGCAATTGCGCAGAGACCACAGCCACAGCACTGGCTCTAGGATGTACTTAGACCTGATCACATTGGTTGCTGATAGGCAAACTTTTCAAGCTCTTTTGCTTGTTGCAGTTATCTACAGCCTGTAAACAAAATTAGGAGGCTTTCAAGACATTCATCAAGAACACAGAAATCTTACTAAACTATCATGAGACTTTTCAGCTCTTCCTGATTGTTTTCTTACTGCAAAGTGATTCAAAGTCTACTTTCAGGTAAATGTGCATTTCTCTTTGAAACAGGAGTTCAGTTCAAACCTCAGAAAACTCTCAGCCTCTCCTGAGTAGTGGGAAGTGATCAAAGTGGTTTCTGCACTTTTCCTACAAGTTACAGAAGTGCAACTGCAGTGTAAGTCACCTGTCTCCAAACTCGCTTGCATTTTTCACTTACCACCAAAAAGACAACTCTAAATTACAGTGTCATAGAATTACAGAATCAGAACTTCCTTAGAGGAACCCACAAGGACTTCTGAGTCCAACTCACAGGACACCACCAAAAATTACACCATGTGCCTGAGGGCACTGTGCAAATGCTTCTTGAATTCTATCAGGCTTCATGCCCTGACTACTTCCTTAGGGAGCCTGTTCTGGTACTCCACCACCCTCTGGGTGAAGAACATTTTCCTAGTATCCAACCCTAAATGCCTCCTGACCCAAATTCATGCCATTCCCTCAAATCCTGTCACTGGTCACCAGAGAGATAAGCTCCTGCCCCTCCACTTTCCCTCGTGAGAAAGTTAACGAGTGTGATGAGGTCTCCCTTCAGTCTCCTCTTCTCCATGTTGAACAAACCAAGTGTCTTTAGCCATTCCTCATAAGGCTTCCTCTCTAGATCCTTCATCATCTTCATAGCTCTCCTCTGGACACTCTCCAGCTTCGTATCCTTCTTACATTGTGGTGCCCAAAACTGCACACACAATACTCAAGATAAGGCCACACCAGCACAGAGCCAAGTAGAACTATCACCTCCCTTGTCCACCTCTCTCTGCAGGGCCTCTCTGCCTTCCATAGATATATCTTCTTGTCCAGAAGGATAGTGTGGGAGACAGAATCAAAAGCTTTACTGAGAACCAAAAAAGGTTCCATCAACTGGCTTCTCTTGTTCAAATAGCTGAGTAAGCTTGTTGTAAAAGGAAATTAAGTTTCACCTTCAATCTAGGCTACCTAAGCAGACTGAAAGATAGTGAACTATTTCAAAGTCGTGTATTGTGCATTTTCTTGTTGGCTTTGGCACATTGTGGGCAAACATTTCATAGAGGCACATGCAAATGCTAACAAAGCCAAGTAGTGTGCAAAAATAAGTAGTGCTCTGAGCAGAAACATTCTTGGACATGGGACACTAATAGACAACTATATCAAGCCACCCCAAGAGCAAAAGACAGAAGGAAAGCAGGAGATGTGCACTGAGATAGTTAGCTTTCAAAAGACAAGTGTCAGGTTTTTCACTCCCATTTGTATTTCAGCAGAAGTCTGGCATCTCTGGACTTCTGATGTCTCTGGAGTGTGGTCCACAAATCAGGTCTCTTCCTGTACTACTGCATGAGAATAGTGACAAAAGTGGTTCCACAAAACTACTTTTTAACACATTCCTGAAGGCCCAGCTGCAAATCAACAGACTTAAATAAGTACAGAGACTCACTCCCAACAGGCACAGTGCCTATGTTTCACTTAAATCCTACTCCAAGCATTTCAAATGCTATTTTCAGTATCTCAACAATGCTTTCTGCACAGTAATGCATTTCACCCACAGTGAAGAGCTGCCACATTGCTGACTATCTATTAAATAAAAGCACTATAATAGGTCATCTAATGGTGAAAGGAGACAATAATCACTTTAACAGAGCACTGTCACAGCCTTTTCGGGTCCTTGTCTGAAAAGCAAGTCTCTTCTTTTCTTTGTTGTCCCCCTAACACATATTTTCCACAAGTATCTTGGCACTGCCAATCCAATTACACAACAGCAGGAGACAATTACTGTGTGACAATGTCCTAATTCACAGACATAACCTTTCTTCTATATTTTACTGGGGATATTGTCCTTGGAGGGGTAGAGATGTCTTCCACTCACAGATAGGCCTAAAAATAATTTTGCCTGGTTCTAATTGACAACATCATGTTGGTAAACCTCTTCTGAAGACACATGAAAGCAAGATAACCCACACCTGCCAGCAAGCTGATCAGCAGGGTGGTGCCCAGAACCCTGGGAGCTCTTTTCTTGGCCACACGAAATGCTGTCGGCAGAACAGCTGAGATTAAGATATTGTTGACATGGCCTAAAACTTTGGCAAATGCTTTTCTCTTCAGGACACGTTCATAATAGGCTTCCAAGTTGGGTCTCTTTCCATTGCCCCAGTTTCTTCTTGCTAGTCCTAGAAACTTGAGGCGATGCAGAGTGACAGCGAGCGATACGTCGGCCAGGCTGAAGAAATCACCACAGAGCCAAGGCTGATTGCCATCTTCTAAGCAGAGATAAAACATAAACCATTAGGAGCTAACGGAACACATCCAGACACAGAAGCTTCCATGGGTTAACATTTAGTTTGGTGCCATTTCAAAGTGCTGTCTAATAAACACTTCAGAAATGACAGGACTTTAATCAATGAACTTTTGACTGATCCCTGTCTGTTCTTCACGTGATATTGTAAAGTCTTAGGCCTGTCTTTGTTAAGGATAAAAGAGCCACATTTCAGGTTCCTAAATTAAAATCCACAGTAAACACTATTTTCTCAGCTGCATTTCTCAAATCCAGATTTAATTAAACAGGAGGATGGCAGTTTAGCTTTTACTGAAAAGCTACCACTTGCCAGTAAAACTTATCATCTTGCCTATGTCACTCAGCTCTAGGGCATTCACTGAAAACCTGCCTAAAAGGCAGACCAGATGACTCACCTGCACCAAACACACCAGCTCAAGCAGAAGACAGAGTTTGTTTACTGGTTCTCCTTTGTGTGTCCTACCCCCCAAAACATGGAGGTTTTACACTGAGAAGTTTGAGAACCAATGGATATTTACACTGACCACTATTAGTGAGGAGCACAGATAGAGATCCCAAGATCCCTTCCAGCCAAAGGAAAGAGGTGAATCTTCCCAAGATGGTTCAGCGCCATACTTCTAACTTTAGTGACTTCGCCATCTGAAAGTGCCTACCTGTGTTGACTACAGCAAGAATTTTTGACACCCCAGACAGGAAATTTGGTAGTTAGTACAGGTGCCTGCAGTGGCCGCAGCAGAAAGTGAATGAGGGAGCTGAGCAGTAGCAAGATAAGCAGAAGCTCAGAGACTGACAAGGACCTGGTAGCAACAGTATTCAAAAATCCCCAAAATGTGAATACCTCAGACAAAATTCCAAAAGGCATGCAATAGTCCTATGTTTTACTGAAGTCTGGGATCTTGTTGGTTTTCATAAGCTCATCAATATTGCATCAGTTGGCTCCTTGGCAAGGCTCTTCAGCAGAGAAAGCAAATGGGCTGCTGGAAATAGTGACAGACTTAGTTTGCTGATCAAGACTGTATCATCCTTTGTGAGTTAGAACATTTTCTGTGGCTCTTTCACTGCTGAGTCAGTAGAATGTTTAACCTAGATTTTCGATTCCTGGCTCAAATCTACTATCTTGATAGTGACGGTTATTTATACAACAGCTATTTATAGAACCAAATGTAAAGAGTTATTGATCTGAGTAGACTGACTGATGCTTGATGCAGTTTCCAGGGAAGTCAGAGGAAGCACCACTGTGAGCTAGACCACACTCTGAATAAGCAGAAGACTAATTCCATTTAAACAAAATTCACCTTTCATTTGGGGGGGCAGCTTGTAAACAGTCCTGCTTTTCAAGAGGGTGAGGGAAAGGAGTCACTTCGTGATTAGAGCATTTATTCAAAGTGCTCATTCTCCACAGACCACAAGTATCAGTACGGTATTTAAACAAGATCTTAATAAACCTGTGTTAAACATTAAGGTCACAGTCATAATAGTGAACTGAGGCCTACAACTACATCATCAGGAATAACGTTCTGTAGTTAAGGGTTTTCTTGTTCATAGAACAGTGCAAAACTGTGCATCTAATTATACTCAGTATGCTAAAAATGTGATGAAGCACTCTCATAAGACTTCTACTCACTGACAGCAACAGTAACATCAACTAGTATTTGAAACAGTATTGATTCCTTCTGGGAAGTTAAGTCAGTATGTGCTACAAGACTGAAATCAGAAACATTAAAACTAGTCCTGCAATGGTGCTGTTTATTCAGTCTTCTCAAACAGAAGCATCAGCAGGATTTAGGAAGACTAATTCCTTACCTGGTGTTTCCTCATTTCGCCTCTGCAATTCAGTCTCAACCTGATCCAAAACTTTTTCCAGTTCATCCAGTATTTTCTTCAGGTATTTTATATTATCATGATCCAGTAGTTTAGACTAAATATAGACATAGGTTAGTGTTTTAAACAGTGTACAGAGTACATAGTTTGATCAGAGAAACTCTTACTTAGATACTACAGTGCTTACTCATAAAATGTGATTATTTTCTCAGCTGGATACCATTTGGATATTGGTGATAATTCTGCTAGCAGTCAAAAAACATTCAGAGAGACTGAGGTTTGCCTCACCCTCCAAGGTGCTCAAGTGCCCAAACCCAGCACTGGAGTGTACTGGCCTTTGAAGCCAGTGGGACTAGTCCAGGACTTCAGCACACACTTGAGGTGTGTAGCTGATCTGGGGGACAGATTGCTTCACAGAGCTAAACCATTGATATACCCTCTGACAGAAGAAATCTGTCACTAACAAGCTCCTGATAAAGGAGGGGAATATAAATATAAAAATCTGTCACTAACAAAAGGAATATCAATTATAAAGGAGGGGAATAGCAGGAGTTTTCTTACTTTAAGGCGCTTCTGTTTTGCTATGTAGGCATCTTGTAGGTCTGGATTTTCTTCTGCAAGTTTCTTCAGCTCTGATTCTGTGTTACTTATTTGGCCTGATTAAAAAAAAACAAACAAACAAACACCAAAACCAGAAGAATGTCACTAAATATCCAACTGCAATCCACAGGACCTGATCAATAGCTTGTGTACAAATATCACACTGAACACATGGTACTTCAGTGAAGCATTACCTCCACAAAAAAAAGCAAAAAGCCTAAATGCCACTGAATATGGAACCAAGGTGTTTGCAATTAGCTAAAACATGACACCAAAATCTGTGATTCCTTTTGGAAATGTTCATTATAGACTATAGGAATATTCTAGAAAAATAGTCAATATGTAAGTTAAAGAAGGAATGATGTGAAAAATTAAAAATATAAAATACTGATGCCAAGAAAGTCAAAAGACATTTTACCATTGATTCTACCAGAGCACTGGTTCATCCTTCACCCTGATTCTATATTGCTGTGTTATTTTCACCCAGGATTTTGGTTTAAATTGTGCTTTAATACTTTTCATTGCTCTGATGAACCCAAGCTACTTACTTCTTCACACTCTTTTTCTCCCCACTCCCAGCACCAAGTTGACACTAGAATATTCCTCAGACAAAAAATGCCTGATTATTCTCTTATCATATATTAGATAAACAGACTCTGTTTCCTTGAGGCTAATCTGCTTTTGCACCACTTTGAGATGAAAGCAATTGCTTTAATTTAATAGGTAAATTTAGTACAAGTTTACAAATGTCAAAAAAATGAGTTTCCTTCAGTGTTTTGATAGGAGCAGAAATAGATCTGCTCCCTAGAAATTGCTTCATGAGCTCAAACAGCAAGATCAGAAAATAAAATGCTCACAGCTGTGTCACAGCTACCATTTTCTATCCTGCACAAAAAGCACATTTTCAATCATTAAGGAAATTTAATTCCCCATACACCTCAAAACTGACCCTTCCTTGTCCCATTTTCAAATCATAACAGACCACAAAGAGCTACACCAGTACTTACTACGAATTCTGCTGGTAGCATAGGCTGGAATCATGGAGTCTACTGTTAACTCAGGGTGCAGAATGCAGCCATGTGTGTAGGCATCCATAGGCAAGGAGTCTAAAAGCTCTCTGTAGTGTTGCACCCTTGGATAATACATGCTCCCTTCTTCTGGCATTAGTCTTGGTACTCCCTCTGCAATACAAAGTTACAAAATAAAGTTAGGAAGAATGTGTAATTGTGCGAAAGCAAGATTTACAAAGTACCCTTAGTTATGTCCAAGTGGTACAGATGACATAGTCACAGTTGAGGAAATTTCACTGTCCCCCCATAACTTCACAGTGTTATCACAGCTCAGTGAAACATCTACACACATACTTCATTTTAAAACATCTGACTCATTCCAACTCCCAGATAAGCATGTATCTAAGAGGCCTTCAAATCAGAGAATCACATGAAGCATCTACTTGCAATAAGCTGTTATGGCTGAAACATTAGTACAGCTGCAGTGCTGTAAAAATTAACAGTACAGGAAACCTACTCAAAACATGATTAGAAGTATTCCTGCACACCACTGAGTTTTACCCTACCCTCCATCTACATGACCCTGACTCCTCATGTGATGAGCACAACAGCATTAAATAAATATCATGTTAACCCAACAAAGAAGTTCTCTTCATGCCTTGAAATCACAGTGCTTCTTCACACATATTAAACTCTGTACGTATGGCTAGGCTTCGCGAATGAAGATCCAGGGAGGGCTCCATCCACGCTCCTCCTCAGCGCCTTTTCCAAGCGCGCTGATAAAAAGAGGATAGCAGATAGCACCCTCGAGCCTGCGCAAGGGATTTTTTTTAGGTGAGACACAGCATGCACAGAGCTGGACCCACCCTTTAGTCCTAAGGTTCATCTGCAAGGGCCTAGCAAGCTTGGACACTGGCAGCCAAGTCCTTAGGATGGAGGTTTTATTAGAGTGTCCTTCTCTTAGATGGAAGGCCTTACAGGGCTGTGTTCTGAAAACTGTATGGGGACATTAACTCCATCTCAGCCAAACCCAATACAAGGGCTAAAGGAGCTCCATCTGCCCAGGTTTGGAATCAGAGTATTCAACTCTGTATTTCCCTCAAAAATGGAAGCAGTCTGTCTACTGGCAATACCGACACAAAGAATTTCAAATGCCTGCACATGATCACTTTCAAGTTTTTTTCTTCCTACTTTTTATCTCTTCATTTTGGCTCCAAAAATAATTTACTCTTTCAACTTCCCTTTGTCCACCCAAGATTATTCTGGAACTAAGCATCATTTTTTTCTTACAGAGGAACATGACCTGTAACAACCACAGTTATACAGCTCTCTGTTCAGCACATTATTTTTCACAGCAGTCTCACACAGGGTTTAGTTAATTTAGCCAATTACTGACCTCTCCAAACATCCTGAAGAGGTAAGGAGGGCAGTGGTAGCTTTTTATTTACAGCTGCTTGTAAGGGTTCTGGAAGGCCTGAAGTCAATTTTAAAGACACATGTTTTACCCCATACCATCAACTATTAGGTGAGCCCATTTACTTGTGAGACTATAAATGTTTTCTGGTCCTGAATGAACTAATACAGAGCTGACCCCAACACTGCTATGGGTACATGGGGAACAATTTCACACCAGGAAAACCCTATGGGATTACCTTCTACAAAAGTTGCTTCAAGGTAATCAATAATCTGTGTTGCCTCACAAATGATGTTTTCCCCATGGATCAGGACAGGCACTTCTCCCGAAGCATTCAAGCGCATGAACCACGGCTCGTTGTGCTCGCTCAGAGGCAGGTTTACATCGTGCTCCTCACACTTCAGGGCTTTTTCGGCTATTGCCAAGCGCACCTGCAAAGGCACCGGTGGGATTAACCCCGGAGAGGCACTCCCCGAAGCCCGCCAGGCCCGGCCCAGCCTCGGGCCCACCTGAGGGCCCTACCGCAGTGCAGGCCTCGCGCCCTGCCCAGCGCCCACCGCGGGCGAACAGGCTCTGCCGCTGGCTGCGCCCCGCCCGCTGCCGCCGCCACCCCGCCGGAAGGCCACCCACAGCCCCGCCGTCCGCTCACCTTCTGCGAGGAGAAGGATTGCGTCCAGTGGTACAGCACCAACGGAGACATGACTGTGCCCGGCGGAACGGAACGGCACGGCGCGGCGCGGCAAGGCAGCTTATACCCGCCGCACCTGCTCTTGGATGTTAAAGCAGACACCTCCCTCTCGTCTTCCTTGCCGCACCGCTCGGAGGATGACCCTGAGGGGAAAGAGCCTACAGAACCCTCTGCAGCATCCCCTAGGGAGATACAGGAAGATGGATATGCAGGTGGAAAGGTCACAGGGCAGCATTTCCCCTCCGTTATTTTTTTAACTCTTTTTTTTCTTGCACAGTTGCCTGTGAATTTCAGGGACATTGGGGAAAAAACAATAAATATTGTCAGAAGGGGAGGTTTAGATTAGATATAAGGAGCAATTCCTTTACAGAAAGGGTTGTTAAGTCTTGGAATAGGCTGCCCAGGGCAGTGGTGGAGTCACCATCCCTGGAGGTGTTTAAGAAACAGAGAGATGCTCTACTTGGGGACATGGTTTAGTGGTAAAGTAGTGAAAGGTATGTTTGGACTTGATGATCTTAGAGGTCTCTTACAACCTTAATGATTCTGTGATCAGAAGACATCCTGAATTGAATTCCAGGGGTATAAGGAGTTGTAAAAGCACCTCTCTTTTTCTAGTGTTTTTGTTGTTGTTGTTCTTGTGGTGGTTGGGGTTTTTTGTTGTTTGTTTGGGGTTTTTTGGTGGTGGTGGCTTTTTGGCTTGATTTGGGGTTTTGTTGTTTTGAGGTTGTCTTGTGCATAGACAGGAGTTGGACTTGATGATTCTCTTGGGTCCCTTCCAACTCAGGACATTCTATCATTCTATGATTAAGTCATAGCAATAATAAAGTTCTATAACAATACATACTTCTGCCTCCAGATGTGTTTTTGCACTCTCAAGAGATAAGGCTTCTGAATTATTATTTTGTAGACAAAATGAGACTATTGAACAGGTTTGTTATCTCTGTGTAGCTGAGAACTGCCAGACGTTTTCGTGTATATGTAAATTGAAGTCATCAAGAATAATTAGTTGAGGAATGTCTTATCAGGAGGAATGTCTTATCAGGAGGAATGTCTTATCAGGAGTTAAGCTAAAGGAAAAACATCCCAGAGAATATGTAAACTGTGTGTACTCTTAATCATAATTATCTTGCTTATGTTAGGATTTCAATAATTAGTGAAAGAAGAGAACAATATGTAAATGACTAACCAATCAGTCTGAAGGAGGTAGACTTGTGAAAACTTATTAACTAATAAACTTCTGTATAAAGAGTTGTTGAAAATAGCTGGGTGTGCTGGCTTAGTGGAAAACCACCTAGCACCTAGACTTACTCAACTCTCTAATAAAGCAATATCTCATCTGGGTGTGTGAACTACAGTCCTGAAAAGTATTTGATAAAAACCCACTAGCTTCCATCATCAGAAATGCTTCATCTGTATCTCACACTGGAGATACTGCAGAAGATGTGAGTGCTGATAGTACATCCATGAGACACTACCTGCTGAATCAGGGAGATAAGCAAACTAAAAACCATAGTGAGATTACAGAGTCTGGAATATTGTCTCTTCATCCTGACTGCTCAATCCATTGCAATAAAGGTGAATACTTCAGGTGAACCTGATAACTCACTCCCACATGTAATTTCTATAGAACAGATCAGTATCCTGAAGACCTGAGGCTAATACATTGAGAGCTACATCCCAAGAGCATTTTAAGGGAAGCTTTCACTAATTTTTACTAAGGGAATAGATTTAAGTCACTGAAAGAGACAAGGGAATGGACAAATCTTACAGAAAGAAACAAAGAGCCAGCTTCCTGCTTACATGAGGGGGCACAAGGGCAGCCCCGTGCCTTCCCCAGATACTACTCCCAGAACCAATCTCTTCAGAAGGGCAGGCAGTATGAGAGGCTTCTCAGAAATCCCAGCTGAAAGCAGTTGGTGTGTTACTGATGGTAAATCGTACATTTTGGGGAATTTAATTTAATTGGAATTCTTCAAAGGTGGAGAATGCGCTTAGAATTGGTAATATGAATGTAGTCAATGGCATGAGATAAATACATGGCAACTGGAATTAGTTCTCTCCAAGAGAGATGTCTAAGATGCTGGAATACCCTCTCCTGCACCAGGGCTTTAAACTATGACTTGCTGATATGCAGGTCTCACAGGGTGTGTTGTACAGTTCCTCTCAGCTAGATCTTACCATATATCAAGGCAAAAAACTGAGCGTTGGATACCTCAAACGTTATACTCTAAATATCCATACACTATTTCTGGTTTTCAGGTTTGTGGGGTTTTTTTCTTAATTTTGCCTTTCAATCAAAATGTTACCATTTTGCGTTCTAACACATTAAGGGAAAAGCAACCTGGGAGAAGAGTATTTTCTGCTTCAGCCCTGTTCAGTAACAGACCACGTGCAATCACACTTGGGTGTTCATTCTTCCTTTAATCTAGACCTCAGGATTACTATTAAATATCACCAGTATGGCCATGTTTGCCCAACACCAGTTTAGCTAAAGGGCAGAGTGCTTACCGCTGAGCAAACCCCAAGCCCGGCAGCAGCTGTTCTCCTCACCGACCACAGGAGGCCTCCCTTTTCCAAGAATACCACAAAAGTACCTTCTCCTTCCAGAGATGCTGAAGAAGAAAACGGGCTGATGCCTTTTCCTTCAGGTCGTAGAATCATGATGGTTGAAAAAGACCTCTGAGATCACCGAGTCCAACCATCCACCCAACACTCCAATGCTCACCACTAAATCATGTCCCTAAGCACCACAGCTACATGTTTTTTTGAATGCTTCCAGATTCCACCACCTCCCTGGGCAACCTGTTCCAATGCCTCCAAACCCTCTTGGGGAAGAAATTCTTCCTAATATCCAATCTGAAGCTTCCTTGGCACAACTTGAAGCCATTTCCTCTAATCCTATCACCTGTTACCCAGGAGAAGAGACCAAGATCCAGCTTACTAGAACCTCCTTTCAGGTAGTTGTAGAGAGCAAGCAGGTCCCCCTGAGCCTCCTCTACTCCAGTTTCCTCAACTACTCCTCATAACATAACACTTGTACTCTAGCCCCTTCACCAGCTTTGTTGCCCTTCTCTGGACACGCTCCAGCAGCTCAATGTCTTTTTTGTAGTGAGAGGCCCAGAACTGAACCCAGGATTTGAGGTGTGGACTCCCCAGCGCCAAGTATACTCAAAACCAAGTTTAGATTATTAGAAAAAAAAAAAATCTTTTGCTTTTGTCAGCTGTAATGGCAGCTAGAGCCATTATAGCTGACCATTGGCTGGATTTAGTGTATCTATATTAACAAATGCATTGGTTCAGTTCCAAGTGCTGAACTGTCACAACTGACAGTGGTGCAGGAGTTAATGTTAACTGGGAAAGTAAGATAGGTTCTATTCTGGACCTTCTGTCATCAATAGTTACTGGCTAAATTCCAGTTGCAGACACTGCATTACTAGTGATGACATGAGTCAAAAGAACATAGCATTGAATTTGGATAGACAGGTGAGATTTAATATCAACCCCAGAAACTGTCTTTAACATGACCGATGAATTAGATATGCAACTCTTTAGAAACATCTTGACAGTCACAGTTGAGACTCTGTGCCCTAATTTAACTGTGCAAAAAACCATGGAGTGTAAACCATATGTATAAAGCAGCCTAAGAAATTCTAGATAGCTGATACATATTCTAAAGAAATATAATTACTGAGTTACCATTTTACAGTCAACAAAATCCACCTATTAATAACTTCTTTAGTCACGTTCAAAGTTACTTAATATACCATACTATGGTCTTCAGGGATTTCACAACTTTCATTTGTGCCAAAATTCTCCTTAAATACCATAGGTCAACCTGTTCCATGCAGGAGTTTCATATGTCAATACTTTAGAAATACTGCTTAATAATTAGTTTTTCTATATAAATTCTTCTTTATAGTTTTGTAGTTAGCCTATTTCAAAATAATTAGTAGAGATTGCATACATTTCTAGTTCTTAAGATATGACAAAAATATTAATTGTTCTAATGCTATAAAAACTTCAACAGCTTTGATGAGTGAAATAAATTTTCCTGAAATATCAAACTTTTTAATCAAGCACAAAAATACTTTCAATATATTTACATAAGGTGCAAAAAGGGCAATTTCTTAGCTATAAAACTTAAAATCTGAGTATTACCATTACAACTTTTTCCAGTCTATCATTCCTCAGGCTTTTACACAAACAGCATCTCCAAATCCAAAAAACCTAAAACATGGTTTTACGTACACTCTATTTTAAAGTTCTCTTGTGTTCTGTACCTCTGTGCACAACACCTTGGTGTTGATTTTTATACTGGTTTTAATCTAACAGTAATGACATTTTGTTGAGCAAAGATTGCCACTGTGTTGGGTTGTCTTGTACTTCCAAACATTTTCATTGACAAGCAAAAACACAGCTGCCACTGCATTAAAGGTATGAGTCATTAAGACATCAGAAAAACAGTTCTTATTTAAATAAGGAAATCCTTATCTCTACAGCCTTACTTCTTGCTGTTTGCTCACTACCTTTTTGCAAGCCTGGACTAAAATCCAAACAGCAACAGGCAAAATATTCCAATTAGCCTCGCTTCATGAGATAGTCAAGACATCATGTTAGATGGAACAATCACTTGTGGAGAGGTGACCCCATAAGCATAGGTAGGATGATTTTCCTTGCTGAGTAACATTTTTATTTCCCAATCTAAATCACAGAAATTACGCACCAGTACTGCAGTGCATGTTGCAGTCTTTTCACAAACAAAAAGGAAACTGCAGTGCTCAATTATGATTTATGAACTTCTTATGCTTACTGAATTTTGAAAGCTGGAGAAGTTTTCATGAAGTTCCACTTCTCACTACATCCAGATTAGCCAACTAGATTTTTTTATTCCTGCTATTTCCCAGTGGGGCACTCTTTGCATGCATGACTTCTAGCTCTCAACTCTGAGCTTGATGAAGGCTGTCTCAGTGTTCCCATTTACACAACTTCCACTCTCGCTAGCCAGACATCAGGATAGTATTTTGTTAGTGCTCCAGACAGATTTAAATTTCCACTTTCTTTAACAAAACTACTACTTCATATTTGATTGATAACTTCTCTTTGAGTTTTTGAGCCCCCTGGCAAGTGTTGATGAAACAGCACAGAAGAATTGGTACCACTTGGTACAGCCCAAACTTGAGTCCGAATCCAAATTGATTCCACTTTAATTTAATTTATTCTTTTAGTCTGTAGGTAAGCCTTCTTTCTTAAACATAGTTTAAATGCTTAAAAGTGTAGTAATCAGTATTTGTACTGAACAGCAAGAAATGGTTAACCCTTGCTTTGTATTTTGTGGTAACCACATATTTCCAGTGAACTCCAACAAGAATAATGATAATTTAAGAAATAGGTATTCTTTGACTTGATTGTTACAAATTATCAATGCCACTTACAACCTTCAATTTTCAATGCTTACAAGAACCTCAGAATGCAAAAAGAGCTGTGCAAATTCATTATTAAATAGCACACAAACCCAACATTCACCTAACTCCTCTTGCGAACAAGACCCCTTGTTTGTGAAAGTATAAATAGGACAAGCTCTGGTTTTGGACAGCAATAGATCTGGGCCCTGACACTGAATCTCTGTCTCCGTTCCTTTGGCACTAACTGAAACATGCTGGCATGATTTTTTTCTCAATTGCATAACGTCACTCTCAACTAGAGAACAAATACCAGAGCTCCTGCTCTGCAAACACACATCCTTCCTCACAGGGAGCTCAAGAGGATTCTCTTAAGAGATGGAGTGTATTAGCATCAGCTGGAGGCAGTAATGCTTGCTTTTTAGTTATCTGACAAGAAAAACAAACAAACAAAAAAAGGCTATCCAGAGAAAGTAATGAATTTAAATCCTGTGTGTGTAACTGATCCAAATGAAAGCACGAAGTTGTCTCCGTGCCCTGGGCAAGTGCAGCAGGCGATGGTATGTGTCTGAAATAACAAACCCTTTCCACTAACACCCTAGCTAATGCACAGGGTGCAGAGGCAAAGCTAGAGGAGAGAAGCTGCAGAAGCTGAAGGGAGCTTTTCAGATTTTCCAGACACACCAACTGGCAGAGGGGTGGAGGAAGATGCAGTGCCCCAGCTCAATTCCTGTAGTGTCCTGTCAGTTCCCGTGGCCAGAACACACAGGCAGCATTTGACTTGTGTGTTAGAGTCCTCAGAGGAAAATACAAGCATTAAAAAGCACAGAATCTATATTAATAGAAGAGTCAATAGAAGAGAGCTTAAGGACAAGGAAGTGAGATGATCCTTTTGGCCCAGAGGGGGTAATCAAGATGAAGAAATAACCAGGGATTTTTCCTGACTTTGAATAATGACAGTTTTCCCTCTAACATGCTAGACAGGCCACTGCTACAGCCCTTCAGGGCTATTTTACTTTATTGCAGTCTATTGCTCAAGGTGAGAAATAACTGGAACTAGAAAAAGACTTTTTAACATCAGCCTCTCTCTAACTTCACTTTATAATACATTTTACTTCCACTTTTGACATTGAGGATGACCTAAGACAGTTGAACAAAGAGCTATTTTTCAGTCCACCTTCCCTCCTCTACAAAAGCTTCAGGTTTCAGTGGTTTTAAGTCACTGGGAAATACACTCAAGAGAACAGAAAAGGGAGTCTAGCAAGAAGAGCACTGTTTTAATATTGTGATTAAATTTGTATTTCCCCTAAATTGTGTTTTATTTCAACTCTCTGGTTTGTGATCCTGTTTCCTTGATGTTAGTTTCTACAGGGCCAGCAGAAGACCCCTCCAAAGTGCAACTGCATTTGTCAGTGTTTCATCAAAGGCCCTGAAGGCCTGCTAACCAGTAGACCTGGTGGGTGCTACGAAAGTGATCTGGGTCTATCTCAGGGAAGAACAGCATGCCCATATTGACTGCTGCTGCTATTCTGGGGGCTGGAGGATGTGCTTCTCCTCTCTGGCTGAGCAACACTTGCCCGTTTGTCTTTCAACACCCCAAGCATGACAACATGAAAGAAAAGTTTCTAGTAGAAAGCTTACTTGCATGTTGAAGGCTGCCATTCTAACAACTTCATCATGCATACACACACACGTTTACTTCAATAATCGCATTAAACATTTTGTAGTCTAGGTATTATAAGCACTTAGTTCACATCTTGAAAAAAATCAAACCATAAGAAGATAAAGAAAAATATTACTACAACAAATAATTAAAATTAGTATGGAGGCACAAGCCTATTTATTCCCATAAATTCAATCTGAAATCAGGTTAGTGGCAACAGAGTAGCTCCGGCTCCGCACAATCGGTCCAAATGAGAACAGCTGTGTCTCCCAAAAACTGTGAAAACAGGGGAGGAAAATATTGCGTTTCCTGAAGGAACAAGATCATAAACCACATAAAAGGATTTTGTTTAGTGTGACAACTAAAGGATGATACTTTGATAAAGAACATTAAGAAACCTGTTTTAGACTCCACACCTAGCATGAAGTGTTTTCTACTAAAAAACTTTTAAACAAAACTAACACTCAAACCTCTCCCAACTATAGTTTGTCCTTAGAAAAATAACTAATGCAAATACTACTTTGTTCAATGTCCATCTCCTACTTGCCAGAATTACAGATACACATCGTGTATTTATATGCAAAGCTGCAAACAAATTCATGTGACTTCTACTATAAGAAGAGCATAAAAACTGTACTGCATCTGCAGAATATGAAAAGCACCACCCAAAATTCTGCTTTGGGGTTATATCTTCCAAAGAGCTGAATCAAATATTTGAGTTGAAATGTCAGTGGACAAACAGAAAGCTATTTTGCAGCAGTGCAATACTTCACGAAGTCTACTTGTTACAAAAGCCAGTTTTCAAGATGCAAAAGGGACTAACAGTGTAATTCACATAGCACACAGGTTTTCTCATCATGCAAAAATATCATGACATTATGGCACTAGGGTTTTAAAAAGCCAACAGAATAGAAGCAAACCAAGAATAAATGAAATCTCATAACAGCTGGGACTTTTAATTCATTGGTTAGGCTGATTATGATGCACTAGCCCTTGCTATATTTTTTTTTCCATGTCAAATTCAACCTCAAAATATGTTTAGGTGTTTAATTTGCATGTTAGCTATAGTGAGAGTAAGGATTTGTCTTTTTTCCCCCAGGACAAATACTGCTGGATAAGTACAAGAAACTTACCAAGAGGGTACATTTATCAACTCAGACATAATAAGCATCTGGTTATCTTTTACTGTTTTATCAAAAATCAGTTAGAGTAAGCTGTATAATCCTCACTGAAGTTTAAGCAGATTGAGGAGGTGGCTCTCTGTTAAAGGTCTTTGCAGTTCAGCCTGCTTAGCCCCATGGTAGTGTCCTCTAAAAGCTCTATTCCTCTATTGAGGATTTTGTCTCAAAAGAGACTTCACTGTGCACAAAAATATCCATATTAGATGCATCATAAAAGAGGAAGATGCTCAGTAGTTTTATTCTGCTCCAGCACAGCATAACCAGAGTGTGTGCTAATAGCTATGGGTATCAACATGTCTTTTAAAATTAGAAATATCACATCTAATTGCTATTTTAAGATTAACTTATTACATTTAGAGATAAATTAAAAAGGCATTTCAATTTTCATAAGAAGAAAAACCAAATTCACAAGACATATCCTATGTAAAGCCAGGATTAGGTATGAATGTAGACAGACACACTGCCTCATCCCTGTGTCTCATAAAATCTGCCAGATCAAATCAAGGCAGATCCTAAGGAACTCCCAAGTCCAGGTTGCAGCTGGAGAGGTGCAATCCCTACAGAAGGTGGGATAGATGCCTCCTTGAGGTGCAGTCTCCATTGCAGAGGTAGGCTGGCCTGACTTACAGAGGTCTGGTCTCCTCTACCAGAGTCTGTGCTGCAGGAGATGGAAACCACAGAGCTATGCGTGTCTGATGAAGCAATTCCCCAAAACCTCTGTGAAGGTCTGTCATCAATGGTGATGAAATTGCTAACTAATGACAGAGGATTTTCAATTAATAGGTGGCCTAAAGTATGGCAAAAGGCCTAGATCTCTGGGAAGATGTAAGGAGCCCTCAACAGAGGTATTCAGAAAAGTGGCAGCTCAGTGAGCAGGGACTAAGGCTGCTGAAGGTTTTTTCCCTGCAGTATTAAAGCAACATGTATGAACATCACTGAACTTATCAACTAATTTACATGGAAATTACCAGAGGAATTAAGATCTTGAAGGTATGATATTTCTACAACTTAAAACAAAGCAAAGACACAAAATACATATCCAGGCAGGAGAGAGAGAGAGAGATGCTTTGCACATAACTAAAAAACACAAAACAATCTCAATTCTTACTTGATGTGAGAGTTAATACAAATCCTCCAGACAATGAGAAAAGCTTCAAACAGGTCTTGGAACTCCTCAGGCACCTGGAAAATCTTTAGGACATGAAGGCATAGGACACAAGAGCTTTGGGTACTGCTACTAATTCTTCAAAGCATTGAACAGGGTGAAGATGAGGGATTTCAACAACCCAGGGATCTGCTGGCAAGGTACCACAGGGCAACAACATTCCTGTGCTTCAGGGAAAAGTTGTTTTACCCAGCAGATAAATAACCACTGGAATATCTTTTCCTTTTAACCAATGGGTGGTAAACTGACTGAAAATGCAAGACTGTGGGCCACTTGAGGAAAGATTATGGGAAAATATTATTTGTAATTCCTAGGGAAACCAGAATGGAATTAAATACAAAAGGTGAGCTGTAAAGCTGCCAGCTTTTCTAGATGCTTTCAATTGCATTAGGGCAATTGTTTATATAGATGCTCTCCAAACAGAGCAAAGGATTCGGCTTTAAGAGCAAAATAAAAATAAATCTTTCTTGCTGGGTTATTTTTAAACTGGATTGGCAAAATCGGAAATGCCAAATCACAGAATACTACCTGAGTAGGAAGAAAGAGAAAAGGAAACAAGACAGCCCAACAGGAGGAGGAGGAGGAGAATGAAGTGAAGGGCTGTGCCACTGCTCAGCAGGAGGGAAAGCTTTCAGATGCACCACTGAGATAAATCAAAATATTCAATGCTTTTTTCCTTTCAGCCTCCACTAAAAGAGATATGTATGTTGACTTCAGCAAAGCTGCTGATGTTCATTAAAGGTCATCTATGCAAAGAAAGTACACATTGTAATCATTCTTAATTAGTAAGTCCCAAGCCTGAAGAATTTATCAAATGCTAAACCTGTACCAAATTCTTTAATATTCAGTAAGTTTATTAATAACATCCATCTTGGGGGACTTTGTTTATTGCATGTGCAAACTGTTATGAGAATAAAATTCCAAATTAACTTAACCCAGGGAAGTAATCTTGAGGGGAGAAATAAGTGTGTAAGTACATTTGAAACTCAACTTCACTAATACAAAGCGGGAAGCAACTAGTTAAACAACACTCTGTGGGAAAGAATTAGGACCTCAGCAAATCACACACTGAAGACAAGTTATTACACATCATCTTGTTGTGGAGGGGGGAAAGAATCATCACAGAGTTGATTCTTGGCACCAGTGTAAATGAATAGTGTCATCTGGGAGTCACACGGAATGATGCTACTTTAATATGGCACAATATTAGCCAAATAATGTGGTTTATTTGCAAAATCAGACTTTAACAAAGATGTAACATAACTGGAGAAAGTCTAGACAACAGCAACAGTGACAGTCACAAGGTCTAGGAGGAAATAATGAAAGATATAGCCTGTTTAGGCTAAAGAAAAGGGCTAAAAGGGCTAAAGCAATTAAAAGATAATGTATATTCATATATTTATATGAATATATTTTATATTAAATATAATAAATATTATATATAATATATTATACTATATTATAAATGTATGGAATTCTGTCACTGTTAAAATCACTTCAGAAACAAAGAAGATTGACATAAACACTGCATTTCTTAAAAAACAACCAACCAACCATATTTTGATTTAAAATCTAAACCAGTGGCTTAGAACAACCCTGAAAATAGAAGTCTGGATACAGAACATACTCATCTTGTTTTCAAGTTAGAAAAGGATCTTTATTTTCACTTTTATAAGCTTTATCAGTACCTTTGCAAAGAAAATAACTGCGTTCACTGAGTAAGCACAATATCTCTAGAATTAAAGACATTATCTTACTGGCTAGGTCTCAATTTCAAGTGCAAGGTAAAACTGACACTCTTGCAGCCAGGACAGTAGTTTTGTAACACAATGTTTCTCAAATATTAGAGCAATTTTTTGGCAAAAAAATCATGTAGAATTACTGTTCCAGTATTCATAGTACCTTATGTAAATTTACAGTGTAGTAATAGCAAGCGCTCCATTCCTGTCCTAGAGGTCAGACAGAATAATTTGTATTACAGTTATATAGAACTATGTTTATAAATGTTAATTTTGACTCCAGACATAAAAATGGCTTAAAAGTTGTAGCTGTTCATATGGAGCCAGGAAATCCCTGATTGCATTTGTAATTTCTACACTGTGGCTTTAGTACCACCTTTACCTCGTAATTCCTGCCTCCCACAGCAGTCCTGTGTGTGAACTCCTCCAATACAACGTGTGCAGCTCCCAGTGTTCATCAGCTAAGCATCCTGACTCTCTTCTGCAAAGCACTTGAGAATATTCTTTGGAGTTTTGCTTTATTTAAGCATAGATATCTTGCAGATGTTTAATTTAAAGCCCATGTGTAGTCTCACTGAAGTAAATGGGATTACTAAAGAACTTAAAGTAATTCCCTGCTGACTCAGGCTTTTAAAGGGGAAAAATAAATGTGCCTAATTTTTATTCATGCATCAGATTTCTTGAGACTAATAGTTTAAACTCAGCAGTTTTGTGTCTAGCTAATACTAAATCTCTGGAGTTTAATATCTTCACCTGCTGCATCTACCATCCCTACACCAAGCATCTCTTTAAATACAACCTTGCAGCACAGTTTTTGCATACATAGAGCATCACCATGTAGTCCCAAAAGAAGGGATTCTTTACCCAGTGTTCAAAGACCTAATGACACACAGAGCCCAGATATCTGCTTTATTCCAGCTCTGCACAGAAAAGGTACCAGGGGATAACTCACAAAGCTAGCAGCACCCTGTGAGCTCCAACAGCAACAGTTTATATACAGTACAAATAAAAAAGAAATTAGGTATGATTGCTTATATAATTTTTATATCATATAAATCTTTGTCCACATGCTCCATCAATTACCTAATTCATTATACTATTGCCTAATTCATTATATGATTACCTAATTCATTATACTGAGGTGCTCCTACATTTACATTTAAATTCTTCTCCTAGAGGCATGGGGTTTAGTATTAAAATCCCCCAGGTTATGTAGGGCACACTTTGATGGTTTGATCTTTCTCCAAATCTGTCTCTGGTTTATGTAAAGAAGCCATAATGAGGCATTACCTATAAAAGTGAACAGAACCTCATAGGCTTTAGATACTGCTCTTAATTGCTGTGTCTTGTTTCTGATTATTTTAACTTCCAGGGTCACCCTGTCCTTTAGTCTTAGGGGCCTTCAATTCTTGTTAACCTGCTTTCAGATCAGTTCATTATCAGCTTATTCAGCCTAGAAGTTTTTAACTCTATCCTTCTGCCACTCAGTTTTGCATATATACAGGTCAGCAGACCTAGTGCTGTGATGACTTTCACAGCACCAGCTCTACTCAAGGTAAACTCTATTTGGCCAATACACAGCAAAAATCACACTTTTTTGGTAAATGATTAATAAACTGCATCTTGACCTTATACTTTCTGAATGTTATACCTATCAAAGACTGCAGAAAAAGGCTCTTGTAAGGCATCTTAAAAAGAAAAGCGGAAGCAATTACATTCATTTTGGACAAAAGAAGTAAACTCATTCATTTACCTCTAACTGCTTACTTCCTGCATCTGTGGAGTTTTAGAACAATTTTTAACTTGATACAGGGTCTAAGGAAACAATCTGTAGACCTAAGGTATTTAACAAATACATGCTACACATTGCATATGATCATTTCCTACACCCCGACCAGAAGGAAACACAAAGTGGCATGAACCAAAGTTGAGGCTCATCAATGCAGAATCTGTCAGCAGGAAAAAAATAACTTCGACCTCATCAGCAATGAGATACTTATGACTTCTTATATCCTCAAGACCTGGCTGAGTGATTCTACAACTTCTTTGCAAAGCACTTCTATCCTCACATCTAACAAAATACATCACCTGCTGAAAACATAAGGAGAGAAGGCTGGCAGTGATGAATTCATCTTGTCATCATTCATTTGCATCAAATTCCTTTAAATTGATTACCTCATTTAAATGAATACTCCTGGAAAATTAAACCACATGCAAAATTACCATTCATTTCGGTGTCATTTGCAGGTCACTAAAGAAATCACAAGCCTGTTGGTGGGTCTAACAGAAGAAAATCTGTATGATTCCCTCCTAAAACCTCCATTGTTCAACTCTGGCCCATCCAATCTTGTAATTCATCTATATAATTTGAATCAAAGGGGTAAAAAAAAGGACTAACAGGCCATGCTTATTTCATTAAAGCAATGTTACACGACCTTTTAGTGTACAAACCTAAGAACATAAGAACATAAGTTATCGGTTTGGCTTTTTTCAGACATCAGACCAACAGCTTTTGGAAAAACCAATCTATCTCTAAGTAACATGACAGTAACACAGTAGTGCAATTACCCAGGTCATTACAACTAGTATAGGTGGAAATGACAGCAAATCTAGTAAAGCACCAGTACTGAGCCAAAGGTAACACCTGGGCAGGAAAGGACCTGCACCCTGGTTGTTAGCCAGGCCATCAGGAAACAGGGCAAGGCTGCTTCTGGAGGAATCCCACACTCCCTCATCAAATCCCCCTCTTCCATTGCTGAGTCACAACAGCACTGTCTGCACTTAGATCCCAACCATCCCAATCTACCTTTGCTCCCCTCCCTTGTGTGCACAGGGTGCAGGAATGCTGTGTAAGGCAACCCCAGCCCTACACCTCTGGTGTGTGCACAGCAGCCAGAAACTCTGTGTAAGGCCATACCAGCCCCACAATAGGCAAAACCAATGCTCAGCAGCTCCAGTTCAACCATGACAACTCGTGTACTTCACAAAAATCTGCTCATAGAATAACAATTACGAACAAGAGACCTTAATTACCAGTTTAATTGTAGACCAGTATCAGCTATAGACACGCTGAGTTCCACCAGGTAGTCCCCCACACCTACATAAAGCGTTTCACTCTTCTGAAATTCTGCTAAAATTTGACAGGGCTTTATCTTAGTGTGAAAAAAGGAAGGTGAGATTTGTACATGGTTCAGAAAAGAAAACAAGACTAACTCCGCTGTGCTCTGCAGCGACTTCAGCTTAAAATTAGTCTTAAAGCTCAGAGAGAGTAGAGATTAAAAAAAATAAACCTAAAAATCACAGGTGCCACTCGAAAGCTCTCTCTTTTTGCCCACTTGTTGCAGGAGCTGGCGGTTACAGCAGGAATCTGTCCGTGCCGCTGAGGGCCGAGTCGAGCTCAGGCAAGGCACGGCGGGGCAGCCGTAGCACAGAGCTGCTGGTCCCGCTGACCCCAGGCATCTCCCGGCGCGGAGGCCTCGGAGACCCTGATCACAGCGGAGGGAGGCACAGGGAAACCTTCCCGATGGGCTCCTGACCGCTCCCAGCCGCTCCTGGGGACTAAGTACACCCATAAGCCTCCACACAGCCCAACGTCCACGCACCTGCCCGCCGGCAGCAGCGATTGTGGCCGGGGGCGGTCCCGGGCGGGCGGTTGGAGGGGTGGGAGGGAGGAGCGGAGGGCGGGCGCTGCTTGCCGTCGCGGGGCTGCGGCTGGGCTGGGCGCGGGCGGGTGGTGGAGCGCTCGCAGTCGCGGGGAGCGCCGGAACGGCCAGCGGGAAGGGAAGGGGAGGCAGAGAAGGGGAAGGAAGGCGGGCGGGAGGCGGCGGCGGCGCCGCGCTCGGCCCGCTGCCCTGGATGACGGGCGGCCGGTTCGACTTCGACGATGGCGGCACCTACTGCGGCGGCTGGGAGGACGGCAAAGCCCACGGGCACGGCATCTGCACCNCGCGCGCGCCGCGGGCAGGGCCCCTGTGCCCGTGGCCGTGCCCAGCCGCCGCCCTCACACTGGGCCTGGGCACTGTCCGCCGGCCTTTCGCCACCGAGCAGGGGGTCTCTCCTTCTTCCCTCTCTCTTCTGCCCGGGGTCCGTGCGCCGCTCCCGGCAGGGAAAGGAGCGCCTTCCTCGGCGCTCGACCTAGCCTCCCCGGAGGCCCTGCCGGCGGCCGGCGAGCGCCACAGGTGCCCTGAGCCCGCTCCGCCCCCCGAGGAGCCCTCCCGGCCCCCGCCGAGCGGCAACGGGTGCGGCCTGGGCTCTGAGGCGGTCTGTGCTGCCGAGCTAGTCGCCTTCTACCGGCATTACGATGCCTGCGGGCAGCTTTCCTGTATCGCGGCTGGTCGCCCTGCTCGCGATCATGATAGCTGGAAAGTGGGCAGGCAGGCAGGCGGACTCGCCACCTGGCTTGTTTTACACCGTTTTTGCGGTGAACAGCGAGGATTTAGTAAGCTTGTGCCTTGTTACTTTGCTATCAGGGATAGCTTTGTACACCCAGTAAGTTCAGCTTGTAAACAGGATGCTGAAGGTAATGAAGTGACTACAAAACTTGCATAAAATAAATGGAACCTGGGTCTGCTCTCATGTCATAATTTATTAAAATGCAGTATAGTTTTAAACGCACTGCTCTGAGTACAAGCTGTGTTGTGAAATTACACAGGCCTGCCTCTTGCAGCCTTCAGCACGAAAAAGCAGGTATTTCTAGGACTGAGCTCCTGGTAGTGTGCAGAGAGGACTGGGCAGTCTGCCCTCCTGTTTAAGTTAGGAGCAGTCACAAAGTCAGGGTTCAGTAAGGTCACTTAAGATCGGGGCTTATTTGAGTAGTCAGTTACAGTTAGTGTAACTCTCATTTCATGCTCTGCATGGCAAATAATGCTGATAGTTCTTCAATTAATTCATCCTTTGCTGCTGTAATGTCACTGGCATCCGTGGAAGTGACACCTCCAACTTACGTCTGCAGAGTTGCTTTTCAGCTTGGTTCCTTCCACTGTTGTGGGAAAAAATAGTCTTGGACTTAGGACTAGAGTTGTTGGGATTTTTTTTTTAATAGAAATGCTGCTTGCTTCATCTTTGAGCAACATAATTAGGTTACGTGCAAGAACTAGACTATACCAATATCAGAGCTAGTGTTTACATGATGTGACAAAAGGACTAACCCATGTGTCAGATCTCTTGATAGATACTGTTGCTTGTTTCTTCAAAGAATTTTAGTAAGAAGTTTGTGGTCAAACTTTAAGAATCATGTCAGAAAATAGGTATTTTTATATTAAGCAGAAGAAGAGATCTTTATGGCTGGGGTCTGGTTTTTTCCTTTCTGAAATACAAAATGTCATGAGCTAGGTAGAAATTCATTTCCTTCAGAAAATGAAAGGTACTGTCGTTTTGTACCTTGAGCTCTTTTATACATATTTGTAGCTGTGTGAAAATTGCTGAAGAATTTGCAGTGACCATCTTTTTTTTTCTTTTTTCCAGACAGTAAATTGCCTTTCCAGTAAATATTGTAGGAGTGATTTCCTCAAACTGAAGTTCCTTTTATCTTTTTTTAGGCTTCTTGTGGTATTTACCAAAATCTCAGTATAATANGCATCTGCACCGGGCCCAAGGGGCAGGGCGAGTACGCCGGCTCCTGGTCCCATGGCTTCGAAGTGGCGGGCAGCTACACCTGGCCCAGTGGCAACACCTACCTGGGTTACTGGGCGCAGGGCAAGCGCCACGGGCTGGGCGTGGAGACGAAGGGCAGGTGGATGTACCGCGGAGAATGGTCCCACGGCTTCAAGGGGCGCTACGGCGTGCGGCAGAGCCTCAGCACTCCGGCCCGCTACGAGGGCACCTGGAGCAACGGGCTGCAGGACGGATACGGCGTCGAGACCTACGGGGACGGAGGTGGGCGCCGGCGGGGGGCGCCCCGCGCGCGGCCGCGANGTGAACAGCGAGGATTTAGTAAGCTTGTGCCTTGTTACTTTGCTATCAGGGATAGCTTTGTACACCCAGTAAGTTCAGCTTGTAAACAGGATGCTGAAGGTAATGAAGTGACTACAAAACTTGCATAAAATAAATGGAACCTGGGTCTGCTCTCATGTCATAATTTATTAAAATGCAGTATAGTTTTAAACGCACTGCTCTGAGTACAAGCTGTGTTGTGAAATTACACAGGCCTGCCTCTTGCAGCCTTCAGCACGAAAAAGCAGGTATTTCTAGGACTGAGCTCCTGGTAGTGTGCAGAGAGGACTGGGCAGTCTGCCCTCCTGTTTAAGTTAGGAGCAGTCACAAAGTCAGGGTTCAGTAAGGTCACTTAAGACCGGGGCTTATTTGAGTAGTCAGTTACAGTTAGTGTAACTCTCATTTCATGCTCTGCATGGCAAATAATGCTGATAGTTCTTCAATTAATTCATCCTTTGCTGCTGTAATGTCACTGGCATCCGTGGAAGTGACACCTCCAACTTACGTCTGCAGAGTTGCTTTTCAGCTTGGTTCCTTCCACTGTAGTGGGAAAAAATAGTCTTGGACTTAGGACTAGAGTTGTTGGGATTTTTTTTTTAATAGAAATGCTGCTTGCTTCATCTTTGAGCAACATAATTAGGTTACGTGCAAGAACTAGACTATACCAATATCAGAGCTAGTGTTTACATGATGTGACAAAAGGACTAACCCATGTGTCAGATCTCTTGATAGATACTGTTGCTTGTTTCTTCAAAGAATTTTAGTAAGAAGTTTGTGGTCAAACTTTAAGAATCATGTCAGAAAATAGGTATTTTTATATTAAGCAGAAGAAGAGATCTTTATGGCTGGGGTCTGGTTTTTTCCTTTCTGAAATACAAAATGTCATGAGCTAGGTAGAAATTCATTTCCTTCAGAAAATGAAAGGTACTGTCGTTTTGTACCTTGAGCTCTTTTATACATATTTGTAGCTGTGTGAAAATTGCTGAAGAATTTGCAGTGACCATCTTTTTTTTTCTTTTTTCCAGACAGTAAATTGCCTTTCCAGTAAATATTGTAGGAGTGATTTCCTCAAACTGAAGTTCCTTTTATCTTTTTTTAGGCTTCTTGTGGTATTTACCAAAATCTCAGTATAATACTGATAATTGGAGGTAAATTCTCTAAAATTTTAGACTTAGACCCCACAGGAAATCCTTTGTCTGAAACAGCATATGAAGTGTGTGAGATTTTGAGTCCTGCTCACTGAAATCTGTTGCCATGGCCCCAGTCTTTTACGTGTTTCAGCTCATATGAGCAGGGAGTGTGAGATCCCATTGATTTTAATGGAAGTACTCATGAATGAAGCAGAGCAGGACGTCAGAGATGTTTGCAGATGTGGTTTTGTTTTCATACTCTGGGAACAATAGCTCTGTTTGTACACTAGGAGAACGTCTGAGATGCTTTTACAAGGAAACCAGATTTATGTATGTGTTTTTAACATACTGGGAAATATTTGCTGGAAAGGTCTTCCTTTATTAAAAGCTGGGAATACCAGCATAGAGAAATAACTGTTTAGGCTATGTCAATTGCCAGTTTGTTTTAAAACTCACTAAAATCCAGGCCTCTTTGCTGCCCCCCCCCCCGTGTTGTTTTAAAATGCATTGGTTGTATTAGGAGATGTAATTGAGGGAGGGAAAAGGAACATCAGTATTGACAATACTCCTCAGTGTTTCTGCACACAGCATTTTGCACGACATGAGTAATACATGTCATGCTGTGGCTAAATGCTTAAAATTGTCACTCAGGAAAATCTCTGAGGAAAACACTGAATTATAAACCATGATCCTCCATTCATTCTATATTGTTTATGCTGGGCCTGTCAGGTCACTGTCTGGGCAGTCTGGACTTCTTGTGCCTCTGTTAAACTGCCTAAATATTGTTGAATCTGTGTGATTCTGTCAGTCTACCTGAGCATAATTTGAAGTATCAGGATGTGTTAATTAGTTAGCAGTTGATGATCCTGCCAAAAACAGCAATGACATCCTGCTATGAGGCTGTCATTCTGCAGAGGTCAGTCAGTGGCAAATGAATCCTTCAGTAAAGGCCATCAGTAGTATGTGGGTGCATTGATTCTAAGTAGTCTTCTTTCTAGATGTATGCTTATCTGACAGTTGAGTCTGAAAAACATGCAAAAATGTGGTTGTAACAATAAAATTGTTAAGCCACAGATGATGTAAGTAAAGGATAAGAGCAGGTGGAGGAGTGAATAGGTCCTAGGTGTCTCAGCTGCTTCACACAGCCTAGTTCTAAATTTTAGCCTTAAGGAGGCAATGACATTTATAGCTGTAAGATATGCTGAGGGTTTTGGGGGAGGAATGGCACAATGTAACTCTAAGGAGACAGGTTATGAAAGTATACCTTACAGCAGCTTGCCAACAAAAACAAAAGAAAAAGATCTCTTTTGTAATAGTTCTCAGGCTCAAAATACAAATATCTTTTCAGGGGAACCCATGAAACATCATGGTCAGTAGTAGTTGTGGCTGATTCTGTCTTTGGTTACAAAGGACACCAAGTCTAGCTTTTGGAAAATAGACCTGAACAATATTATTATTTTATGGTCAAATAAGATTTTAACTTACCTTTGTAGTTAATGAACATTTTAGTAGTAGACCCTTACTGGAAATGCTCTGAACAGTCAGTTGTAGTGTAAGATTAAAAGGGAAAAGGTGTGCTTGTTGATATTAATATTTAGCTCTACAGAGAGAGATCGGTAAATACTGCGTATGTTTTGTATCTTCACATACAGGAATTTTTTTTATCATGTATTATATAATATGCTGTAGTGCTTAATTATATTACAATATTAGCATACCTTGTCTTATTCATTTAAAGCTTTCTAAAATTTCTTCTGTTCAAGAAAATGACACAGAGTCTGAGATCATCAATCAAATTCCTGTTCAGGTCCCTTGTATCTGCATTCTGGACACTGTCCTTCATATGCCATTACATTTTAAAGGAAAAACATTTTAAGGTGAAAAATGAAGGAAAATGAATCAGCTTTCTAGTGCTGGTATCAAAAGCCTTACCCTTAATGGGTTTGTGGTGATAGAAGAGATACTTCTTGTTGGCAAGACTGCATGAAATTTCAAGTAAATAACTTTGGTGCTTTCTAAGGACCAGTTCGGGATGAATCTTCCATTTTCTCATTGACTGTTTTCTCTTTAGAGGAAGGTGGCATTGATTTTGTTTCCCCAGTAGGAAGTAAAATCAGACAAGTAAATAGCACATCAGTTGTCCTTGTTTAATGCCTGTATGGGCAACAGCAATCACTTCCTCTTCTTTCTATGGAGTAGGGAAAAATTCAAGTTCTAAATTAAGTGTTTTTGAGCTTTCCATGCTTATTATTGAAAACAAAATATTAGTAAGGAAAAAATGGACCTTTTATAGTTTTATAAAATTCCATACTACAATAAGTTGATTCTGCTTTGAGTCTGATGCTCGAATAGCAACATAATTATGATTTGCTGCTCTAATGTAATATTGTAGTATAATCAAAATTAGAATTAGATTTATTGGTTTTAAAATGAAATTAACTAGTGCAGAATTTTGGCCAGATTGTTGTATGGAGCAATAAGCATATGTAGCCAGATTCATAGCTCCAGCATATCATAACAATACTAGGGGGAATGCCACATGTAATTATGGACAAAATGTAGTCATTTATGCTCATAAAATATTAATTTATTTGTGGGAAATGGCTGTTTGATGAAAAAAAAATCACAGTGTGGCTGTATTTTTGCAGTATTTACAGGCTATGTCATAGCAGTGCTTTGAGCTCATGTTTCTATTTGTTCTTCTCCATATGCTGAGGGTTTTTTCTTTAAATAATCATGTTTCCAGCTTCAGCACCCTTACAACCAGTGCAGTAGGTATCCAGGATACAGAGAATGAGCAAGAAACTAAGAAAGTTGTTTGTATCAGCAGCCATCTGTTAAAAAAAACCCTTCCACTTAGGAGAATTTTCTTACCAATACAAAACAGTTAGGTTGTGGAACCTATCTAGTATTGTATAATAAAGAGAGGAGACTTGGAAATTTAATTGTATGTTTCAATGTTAACATTAAAATATAACTTAGCAGAAGAGATAATCTAGTAAAGCAGTAATTAATAGATAATTGACATGTGCATGACCAAAATAGTATGCTTATACTAAGGAGATGGAAGCTCAACGAAGCTTTGAGCTCCATCTAGAACTTGCAGATATTTTCCTAATATTTTCACAAAAATATCAATCACTGAATTTGACATTTGAGATTTAGTTCTCTGAAGAGTAGTTTTTAATAGGTGTTCTAATTAAAGCAGATCAAAATTGAAGAAAGGTATTTTAGAGGCTGCTTATTCATCCTTCTCTAAAACATTCAGACTTAAAATAGCTTTTAAAAAAAGAGAAGCAGTGCTAGGTGGGCATGAGACTTCATCTTGAGGAGCTTAAAGCAGTTTAATGGGAATTAGAGTGAAATGATCTTAGAAAGCAAATTATCTTTTATTTGCCATATTGTGGGAGTTCTGGCAGCCTCTGGTATGGATGACTTTCAGAGACCAGACACTGGAGCATGTCTCTCCTCCAAATGAAAATGCCTTTCAAGAATACAAGACAAAAAATTATCTGCAGTAATAATTCTGATAATGCTGTGTTTTGGCTCATATGCAGCTTTGCATGGATATCTATGACTTCTCAGATCAACTACCATGTTGCTCTTCAAAAAAATTACAAAACTAGTTATGATTGCAGCAACGAAGTGTGTTTGTGATAGAATGGTGTGCAATATTCTGTTTATTACTGCCTCATCTTTCTTACCTACTGGAGAACAAATGAAAGGCAAAAAAAGTGCTAAACTTCCTGTTGCAACATAACGTGGAATGCAGTGCCATGCTTACCACACTGGGGATACAAAAAAGTGTTGATACCATAAAGAGTAAGATATACTGAGGTTTTTTTCTTTCGTTCAAGTACTTGAAAAACCTTTAAAAATTTAGTTTTACAATAGAGATTTGTAACAGTGAATCCAAAGGGCCAGCTGAAGACAAGACAATTTAGTCAGCTGTCAAAAATCTCCTGACAAGGAGAGGTCTGTAGTAATCTTAAATCCAAGATAAGAGTTTTAAAGTTTATTACTGCAACTTGCTCTTTCTGTAAGCAGCTGGAGGCAAGAGCCGTGAGTTTCCTGCCCCCTCCCTTCCCTCCATACCTATCTTCCTCCCCAGCTGACTGCATATAAGGTGTTTCTGCTTCTGCTGACCATCTTAAACAAAATGTTGAGGGAGTCCTTTCCTTGACATTTTTTCCCCAGGCAAATGCATTTAAAAATGCTTATGAGTATAGCTTATAAGTACTTACACGTACTTAGCGGGTGGCTATCAGGAGGATGGGACCAGTCTTTTTTCTGTGGTACCTAGTGATGACAGGACTAGAGGCAATGGGGAAAAAATTAGAACACAGGAAATTCCATCTGAACATGAGGAGGAACTTTTTTCCTTTGAGGGTGGTGGAGCACTGGCCCAGGCTGCCCAGGGAGGTGATGGAGTCTCCATCTCTGGAGATGCTCAAAACCCAACTGGACACATGCTGTGCAAGTTGCTCTAGGTTCTCCAGCTCTTGCAGGGGGGTTGGTCTAGCTGATTTCCAGAGGTCTTTTCTAACCTCTAACATTCTGTGATTCTGTGATAGCTACTGTGTCTTAGTTGCCAAAATAAATCACTTCAGTTGGGAAAGTAAAGGATTTATTAAGTGGTAAAATAATTTCTAAGGAAAACAAGCAACAAAATCAGTTTATGTTCTGTGTCATGTGCTGTGATTTTTTTTTTTTTTGCATTTCTTCTTACCAAAACCAGAGCTGACAACATATCATTGCCTGTAGCATACTGGATGTAGAGAGCTAGGTCTTCTACAGCTTCCTAAATTTAATTTCCCCTTATTGCTTCAAAAGGTACCTACCAGGGCCAGTGGACAGGAGGGATGCGACATGGCTACGGTGTACGGCAGAGTGTACCCTATGGCATGGCAACTGTGATCCGATCACCTCTCCGAACGTCTCTGGCTTCACTGCGAAGTGAGCAGAGCAACGGCACTGTTCTGCATGATGTCACAGCAGACAGTCCAGCTGGAACAAGAGGAGGGTTTGTGCTCAATTTTCACAGTGATCCAGAAGCCATGGGCATTAAGAAAAAAGGAGGTTTATTCAGAAGAGGATCCCTTCTTGGGAGTATAAAGCTCAGGAAATCTGAGTCTAGGTCGTCGATATCTAGCAAACGGAGCTCAGTCAGGAGCGATGCTGCTATGAGCAGAATTAGTTCTAGTGATGCCAACTCTACAATTAGTTTTGGAGATGGTGACTGTGATTATTGCCCTATGGAAGACCACGTTGATGCCACCACCACAGAAACCTACATGGGTGAATGGAAGAACGACAAGCGCAGTGGGTTTGGAATTAGTGAGCGCTCCAACGGTATGAAATACGAAGGAGAATGGCTAAGTAACAGGAGGCATGGCTATGGATGTACCATGTTTCCAGATGGCACCAAAGAAGAGGGAAAATATAAAAACAATGTTTTGGTCCGTGGAATAAGAAAGCAACTTATACCAATAAGAAACACAAAAACTAGAGAAAAGGTGGATAGAGCAATAGAGGGGGCACAGCGAGCAGCTGCCATGGCAAGAACCAAAGTGGAAATTGCAACTTCAAGGTATGTTAATGCCAACTACATTTGTTCATCACTGAATTTGCAGAAACAAAAATGTGTTACAGTGTATGAGCTCTTGCTGTTGACAAAAGGTTCAGAAAGTGTAAAAAAGTGTAAATGCTGTCTTTAGTGAGTACTTGCTCACCTTTCAGTTTCACGTGTGTAATTCCATTGATTTCAGTGGCATTGCACATGTGAAACTTGAAACTTCAAATTGTATGAGTAAAGGTGTTCAGATATTTTCCATAATATACAGTGAAAGTAAATTTCCATTCTCATACATTTATGCTTTTGCTCAAGAGCTGCTGAATTATGCCTTCAGACCTGTTCAGAAAATAAAACTACTGAGGAAGTGCAGAAAATGATTTGTGAGATGTGAGGTGAAGATGGAATATCTGCCTATAAGCATACTCCAGTTATTACTGTGTGGATGAGATTTCATGGATAGCATCTAAGACTCACTGAAGTTGCCCATTTGACACTGAGCATCTGAAGATGCATCATTTATCTGAGAAACTGTAGTATGAACAGTGAGAATAATGGTTAAGGGGCTTGTGCTTAGAGGCTGTTGGTTGAGGTGCCAGGGCAGTATCTGCCAAAATATCTTTTGTTTTGGAGCCTGTTTCTACTGCTGTCTGAATTAGTCTGGATCTTGAGATCACCACATCTTCCCATCCCCTGCCAAGTGTTTTAGATGGGAGAAGTGTATAGAATTAGTAGCAGTAAAAAAAAAAAAAGTCATTTTCACTTTGAACTCCTAGCTAACAACCAGGCAAAGTTGTCTGAAGTGAAATTGTTACAAATCAAATCAATATAGACAATTTAAACAGGTTTTACTATTAAACCTTAGAGGTCTTTAAAAAGCTGATCAATTTTTAATACCTTCCAATAAGTTTCTGTGGCAGTTTCTCTGTTGTTGGTTTTAGTTCGTTTCCTCGGGCAGGCTTTTCTTGAAATATGCTGTGGACAAAAAAAAGAGCCCAGAAATGTGCATGAAAAAAAATCTTGAGGCTGTTTTAGAAAGATGATGTGACGTTACGCTTGGAGCCTGAATCCCATTCATAATAAGTCCTAGTTCTGAAAAAAATGTGTTGGGGTGTGTGGATGAGGAGAGTCACCGCTTTGAGTCCATATAAAGCTATTAAAAAGCTGTAGCCTAAGATTATTCTGTGGTTGCAAGGCACAGTGTCTGCACTTCCTCTTTGAGAAGGAATGTGTCTCTGAAGTGTTTTGTTTGCTGTTCCCTTCCCTTCACTGAGTGTTTTAAAATGTATCAGTCCGGTAAGTAAATATGTAGCACTGGGAGCAGAAGGAAGCATGCTTGTTTCCTAACATACAGCCCCTCATATACCAGATTCTTTAAGTCAGTATTGCAAGTTCAGAATTGAGCCCTTGGAGACAGGCCTTTTTTAGTTGTTGGTTTTTCTCCCTTCAGTTTTTTCTTAGCTAATAGTCAACTAGAAAAAGTCCTTTAAGTGTTGACTCCCTAAGGAAAAACACTTTATAGGGACAGAGAGGGACAAGATAAAAGTGTAGTAAAAGAAAGAAATATGAATTAGAAGATAGTGTGTAGAGGAGAAGAAAGAAATCAAAAGAAAAAATGTTTCCTTGTTGATATTTTCCTTATACTCCATTGACCATAAAACAAGCAGGTTAAAGAATTATATCTGCTTTTTTATTCTCTTTCCCACAGAAGCTAAATACTTCTAATTATTCCAAAGCCACGAGTGAGACTTAAGTAAGGTGTACTGTACTTAATATGCTGTGAGAACTTTTGCCCAGCTTATAAACAATCTCATAATGGGTTTTTATTACCTGAGCACCTGAAGTCTGGTGAAGGATAATAGTGCTTTTGTGTCAGGCACTGTACAAACAAATGACTCTGACTAGAGACCTTGTAGTGTGGGAAAATGGCAGTGCCCAGCAAACAGAGAGAGCCTGGATAAAGACTGTGAAGGACTTGTGATCAAGATAAAATATCTTGCAACTAAGAACACAGAGGAGTTCCTCCTTGGTAATTACCTGCTTTTGCTTAGATAGAAGTGACTAGCAAGCCTCTAGTCAGGAAGACCTTTTAAGGGGAGCACTGAAGGGGGATTAAGTGGTGTCTTTTCTGCAGTGATTTCTTTTTCAGGGTATCTTTTTTAGACAGCTCAATTTTATTTTTAACATGTTTGTGTCCAAGTCAGCAGATGCTATATGGCTTAGTTTCAGCCTGTATTTTTTTAATAGAAACTACTGAAACTCTGGTTGTGACTCTGTGTCCTGAACAGGCTTCTTTGGTCTGAGTGGCTGCTAAGGAGCCTTGAGTTGGTGGAGGAGCCACAGGAGAAAGGTTCAGGAGGATTGACTTGGTAGTGGAGACCAAGAATAAAGGGTTAGTTTTCCTTTAGGAGTGAGCCTGCTGCCACAGCCTGGAATTTCTTGGATCCCTGCTGTTCCTTGGTGTCTCCTGGAGCCAGTTGCTGCCTTGTGTAGTGTTCAGTGATGAGGATAGGTCCCTGCTGTTCCTCACTGTCGTCATAGCCTCCTGGAGCCAGTTGCTGCCCTGTGTAGCGTTCAGTGATGAGGATGGGTCCCTGTTGTTCCTCACTGTCATCATGGCCTCCTGGAGCCAGTTGCTGCCCTGTGTAGTGTTCAGTGATGAGGATGATTTAGAGAACTCTGCTTTACTCTGAGGCTTGGCCTGGTGCTGCCCCAGCCTGGGTCTGGGTGCTTAGCATTGGCTTCGAGTCCCTGGGCAGCACCTGCTCAGAAAGGCACAGCTGAGTTTTGTCCCCGCCCCGCCCCGCCCCCAACCAGAGCACTAGTGTCCTCAGTGCAGTGGATATATAAAATACCAGTGCTTATAGTTTTGATAGCCTTAATTCCAAGTAAGGTTCAGTATGCTGTGCTCTATATGGTGGGTTTATGGGAGGAAGTGTCTGAAACTGCTAGGAAGTACTGAATGGATCAGTAGCTAGCTCCTTTCTTAGGTTCATTGCCTTGCGTGACCACTGCTCTCAGCTTGACCTGAGCAAACTGTGATTTCTAGGGAGAGCTGGAATTCTATGCATGTGGAAGTATATATAGTTTGTGTCCACACTAGATGGCAGCTGCCAATCATTCCAAACAGCACCGAATTATGTGTGCCCCACACAGCTTTCCATGATGGATTTAGCTGATTCTAACAATCTCACTTTACTCAAGGCACTAAACTGGACACTTCCAAGACTAGTGCCTCACATGTCTTTGAGATGCTTTACTTATTATAGCTTAAATATGAACATTGTGTTTAGGAATAAGAGCCAACAAATACCAAAAGTATTTATATGGCTTCTTGCTTTAGTACAAAGAGTTGCCTTAGGTTCAAAACAGAATCAATTCTAAGCATTTTACTACACAGTCAATTTGAAGATAACAAATAAAATGCTGTGGTAAAACTAAAATAAGTATTGACCTAATATGGATAGTAATTTTGATTGCAATTCTGCATTCTTCAGAGGAAACCATATGTTCCTTGAATCCTGTGGGAGTTACACAACTAACTTCAGTGGGGCACATTTTCACTCGGCTTTCACAAACAACTTATTGCTAAAAGAATATTAGTCTTAGACTGTGCCTGTCTTGCTGAGGAATGAATAATACATCTGTTTGAGCTACATAAATTGTATAAACATCACTACACAGATTTCATTTCTTTTCTTAATATTTAATGCAATAAGATTACATGGCTGAAAATATGCAAAATGTTTCCTATACGGTCCTTCAGCTAGAGATCTAAGAAAGCCTCAAGTATTAAACTTTTTGATCAAATTACCTATATCCAAATACACTACTCAGAGCTGCAAGTCTCTGTAGGGACAGTTATGGAGCATAGCAAATCTTACTTTGTGTTTGTATTAGACATAGAAAAGCAACTCTGGGATAAGAATTCTAACTTGTTTAAAATCAGGAGATTGCCAGTGTAAGATTGCTAATAGTCTCTGCTTTCAAAACACTGTAGCACTGCTTTTAAAATGAGCATCTAAGAAGGCTCTTTTTAAATTTACAATCCATTTTGAAATGTTTCTTTGTTCAGATGGGTAAGGATTTTTTGCCCAATTTCCAAAGTACTTAATTTAGAAGCTGAAAGAATCTTTATAGTGGCAGCCCAGCAGATGTATGTGAAAACATTAGTGCTTTTTTGTGTGATACTGAGATACACTGGCAGAAGACTCTTTTTTTAAATTTAATAACCAAAGAAAATGAGCTGTTATTCAGATTCTTGCCTTAGTTTTTACAAAGCGTCTCAGTTTTGATCTCTATTACAACAATTTGCAGAAATATAAGCTGCAAACAACATCTGTCTCTTCTGACTTTTAGGAGACACTCTGTGATGGGAATAAAGCTCCACTGAAAAACATAATCTGGATCATTTGTACTGGTTAGTCACATCTGAACCACAGTGTAAAGCTAGTAGACTTAACTAAGTGAGTGTGATGAATATTCTCAAAACTGAAGATCTGTTTTACATTTCTACTGTATTTAGTCCAACCACATCCATATGGCTAGTAGTACAAGTCAGAGCTTAAGTAATTTACTTGATGTTTTGCTCAAAGACTAAACCAATTAATACAGAACCTTTCCAGCTTCTTTCTTCAAAATCTGCTGTCATCTAACAGAAATCTTGTCAGTATTCTACGGAGTAGAATGTTTTCCAGTGAACAACTACAGCAGAAAAGTAGTCATTTAAAGGATTTAATTAATGCCTCCTGTGTTGTTCTAATTCTGTATTTCCAAACTAATAATTGATTAATTTTCTGAGAACTGGGCTAGTTCAATGAGTAATACTGTTTGTTTAAATACTAATTGATCAGTGATACATATTACTTGTGTTCATTTTTCTGGCTATTAATAGATTCTTCTATTTGATATATCCAATAGATGGTGGTACGCATTTTCATACACTGTCTTGCTTTCTTTTGCCTACCTCACTATGATTTTCCTCTTTTATTACTGCTCATTGTTTTCTGCTTCTTCATTCTTCTACAATTCTCTGCCCTAGCTGTCTGGTGAGGCAGGGGCACAGCATCTTTGTAAATGTCTCCTTATCAGCTTGTCTCTTCTCAAGCCTCTGTAAATATTTTACATATAAAACAACCTATTAATTATTCTTGTTGTCCCCTTTAAGTGTTTTCCCACTTCTGCTGTATAGATCTCATCTCCCAAGAGCTCATTCTGAGATCATCTCAAAGCTACTTACTTAGTGAAGTTAGTTTTATGAATGTCAGTGGTTCTCAGCCCTGAGCCCTGTGAAAATCCAGTGGTGAACCTTCTCAGTTGAGAAAAAAAACAGTTGTTTAATCTATCCCATTCTATTCTGTTTCTGAACTAATGTTTTATTCACTTAAGCATTTTTTCTCTTTTTTAGTCTTCATTTCTTTCACTTAGTTTGCAAACAGTTTCTGGTGAGGAGTGCTACACTTTTTCCTACTACATTAAAAGCAAGGATTGATGGGAAAAGATGGGATTCCTGGTTTGTACTTGAAAGGCAGAAATGGCCTTATTAGCATCTGGCTAGTATGAAATCAATTAAATGTGAGTTCTTAGCTCTTCTGTTCTAGCAGTTTAAGAAGAAAGGCATAGATTTCTCTTACCACTCTGAACCTGGTAAGCTGCTGTTGAGGCTTGTTGAATTACCTTACTGCTGTAATACAGCACCTCCACTTTGTGCTTGCCTCAGGTTACTGGCATACAGAAGATGAGGGAGAAGTCATTTTGCTTCTGCTTTTACTTTGCTTTCTGGTTTGGGGAAGCCTTATTTCAAAGAGCTTTCTTCCTCTGAATATTTGGACCATAAATAAATTTGTTGGATTGTGTCAGTCTTAGAGCTACACAAGAGGATTTAAAATCCAAACGTGGAAACAAGCAAGACCCAAAGATTTGCACTTTTGGCAGGTGTGAACGTGCATCATAGCCCTGATTTATACTCTGCTTTGGAGCTAAGGTTTCATACCTGTTCTTGGTTAGAAACTTGCCTTCCACTGGAAAATAACACCAAGAAACCTTAGTTATGCCTTAGCTGAAGTGGCTTCATAGGAAGTGTCTCTGTGTATGTGTTCAGCCCAAGCTCACTTTTAAAGCTCCATCACTTAAAGAAATTTATGTCTATTGTGTAAGCATTTTAGAAATATCTTGAAAACAAAGCACATACTGCCAAGCAGTAAAATACAAAATGTATTTCAGGAATGATAAAGGAATCAAAAGTTAAGAGTGTGAGTTAACAGATGCCAGTTGTTAGGATTCTTTATGTAGATGCAGTAGTGAATCACCTTAAGAATCTGGGTGTCTTTTTCTTCTGTCTATTGTCTGAAGTCCTGCTTTTATCTTAACATGCCTTGACCAAGGACTTAATTTCAGTTTTATTAAAAATCTGGTAATTATGCACATTCTGAAATGTTCATAAATCTGTTACCATTCATAGCATTCTTTTGAGCTTCGGAGAACAGGATGCTTGTGGAAATTACAGATTCCTTGTGCAAGAATAATTCATGTTGGGAGGTCTAATGTTGCTGGACATTCAGAATGTCTTAAAGGTGCAATGTCAATGTCCAAGTAGGAATATTGATTGGTTTATATTATCAGTTGATAATGAATTATCAGCAAATAAAAAGATCCTGGTTGTTTTACAATCCCAAACAATGTTAGGGTATGCCATATCAGTGAAGAGCCTGGGTTTTTTTCCTAATAAAGGGGTTTTACCTCCCAAAATTGAGGTTGCTTGAAAAAAATCTAATATCACTTGTTCATAATGGAACTTTATGAAAATTAGAATTTGCTCTAGTACTAATTGTTACGAAGAAAAGCCACTGAGCATGTTCATATCAAAGTCTGTGATATCTGGGATATGTGCAGATGTGATGCATTTCAGATGGAAAAAATGTTTAGTGGAGCTCCTGGGATGAACCATTGTTAAAAAGGATTAAAAAAGTGTAGAGCATTTAGGTTTTAGCTTTGCTGGGTCTGTGAATGCAGAGAGCAGTTAGTCAAAATGATGGTGCTGAATAAGCTCACCAAGGAGTCTGTGCTAAATTTGATTTGATCTCTTCAAATTTTAGTTTAATTTTTTAGTTTAGAATATGCACTAAATGGCTTTTAACAGTACATTTGTAAGTTCTGACTTTGAGATGGAAACTATTAAACTTAACACCAGATGATATCATCTAAGTCTGAAACCATTAATTGTATTTCCCATGGTAAAATTAACTTGCATGTTCAAGATGTTCTGACCTTTTCCTTTGTTCTTTGACACTGAATTGTCTCATTTTGCAAGTAAAAGTTTCAAGGGAGATGGAAATGGAACTTGCTTAGTTGCAAGTCATCTGAGGAAACAAGAATTTTGTATGCAACTTTGACATTTCCATCTATTCATAACTGAAACTTCAAAGTAAATTAAGACTTTTGAATAGTTAAGGCCACCATATTTTGTTCCAGATTACAATAAGGAATGTTTTAACTAAAAGGGGTTTTTTTTCAGTAATATTTACTGTTTAGAAAAATATTTTTGGTGTGCTTTGTCCCTCCTATTCCCATGCTTCTGGTTTAAATAGGTTTTATTCCTCCTGATATGAATATGAAGTAGAAAATAAGGGGAAATTAATAGCAAGATTCTGTTAGAATCTCCAATAGTAAGCATTGTAAACCCACCTTTTCTTCATTTTCATAGTCATATTTTTCTGTGAAAGATCTAAAATACGATATTAAGAATTTATTACTTACTATAAGAAGCATTTAACGTTAATGCAGCAGCACTATTAAAAAGGAGCTGAGAGAAAAAACAAAAGTCTTGAATTTTAGAGCTATTATAAAATTATATTAGTATCTCTTTATGACTGCTTTATTCTCCAAAAAGAACTGCCTTTTTTTTTTTTTTTTCCAGAAAAAGTTGAAGTTGCTCCAGGATTCTCATGTAGCATAAACTTCATATGCCACTCAGAAATTGACAACACAATTTTTTCTTTGCTTTTGATTATTTTGAGGTGTAATCAGCTTGTTTTGCATTATGAAATCACTGAAGCATTTTTATTGAAGTTTTCCTTCTTTATTTTCTGTTCAATTATTTGTAAGTGCCATCATTCAAAAGTCACTGACAAGCCTTGCTTAGGAATTGTTAAAAATAATGTCAGCTACTTAATTTTTCTAGAAAATGTAAATTCCTTGTCAATATCCCCAGGTTTTGCCCCTGATATTGCTATCAGCATAATGCATTTTCTTCTTTTGGAAAGAAATGCATTAGATGGATTAGCAAAGCACTAAAAATATCTTTGCTTAACCACCAAATTATATAACCAGCTGATTTCTGTTGCCTACTGGTCTCATGCTGGGGTGTGTTGTAGAAAGCTGAATTTTACAGCCTAGCAGGTGAAGTTTTTTGTTGGCTTCTATCAGACCTTCCTTTGGTTTCACATCTTTTTTTGTTCAAAGAAGTTAGAAGTAGGTTTTACTGAAAGCTTCTGTTGACAGTCGTAACTTCAAAATCGAAAATGCTGCTGCTTTGCTTAGGACTATTCCTTCTTTTGGTTATTCTAGGGTGGTGTATCTGCTGTTTCCTTTAGGTTTGTGGTTTATTTTTGCAGGGGGTTAATTTTTTAATGAGTAGTCATTTAGATGAGATCCACTGCTGCAGGCTGTGGTACTCTGAAAGAAGAGGAGAAGTCACTTATCTAGAAAGCTCTTTACATACAAGATTTGGTCACAAATCTGTGTTATTCTTTTCCTGCATCATTTGAAATAAAGGATTTTCTAGAATTAATCTATATCAGAGACCCCTGTAAGGGGAGAATAAGAAGAAAATTGTTGATATTCCCTCAGATTAAATCTTTGTGATTTCAAAAGGCTTCTCTAACTCTATCTTCAAGATCTAAAGTGATTTCTCTCTCAGTACACTACTCCAGTATACTTGACTGTATAAATAGGACTAGGAGTAAGTTGATGCTATGAATCAAATCTCTTCCATTGGTGAATGAAGAAAAAGGCTCAATTTAAACATGTAGATATGTCTTGGTAGCAGACAGCTGATGTTATATTGCAGTGGAACTCTTGTCGGTGTTTGGGTTGCTTAGGACAGGGCTGCAAGTTTTTATTCTGAACCCTTAGGTCAAGCCCGCTTGTATCCTAAGGTCACCCAAGTGTTGCCTTTGCAGTTACATCCTTTCCTGCTGTTTCTTTTCCTATTGTGTAGATGTAATGAAAAGAAAAAAATTGAATGCTTAAAAAAAAGGAAATGATGTCATCAGAGCAATCCCTTTGCATTTAAGGGAAAAAAACTCTCCATATAATCAGCTGGCTAAAGGGCATGAAAACATCCTGAAAGGTAATTAGGCACCTTTTTATTGAAATACTCTGATCTATCCCAGTGTTGCTCTGAAACAATGCCTGTAGTCACAGACACAATGCTAGGCCTTTCTCAGTGCCAAAAAATGAAGTTATCATAGCATACAGCATCATCTTAGAGCTGGTGTTGATACATATACTGCTTCTGCACGTGTATGTGCATGAAGGGTTCACTTTCCTTGTCAAGATTTTTTGTGCTTTTGCTTGTGATGCTCTTCATGAGTGAGAGGAGCCTATGCCTTTTTCAGACCCTTCTCAGTTCATCCCTGTAGTCATCTGGTCTGCTTGTCATCCTGCAAGTGTTAGCAAAATTATGCACTAATAGTAACAGGAGCAATGAAGAGAAGATTTCCTGTTGGGCTTTTGTTGTTTTGGTTTTTTTTAGAACTCTGTTGTTATCATCTTCAAAAGCACTGTGCTGGTAAGAATAAACAAGGGTTGTTGGTTTTTTTTCACTCTCTTCCCTGTGACTTACCAGGAAAGAAATGGAAAATAGTCACAGATTTTATAATTTCAATTTAAAAAAAAACCCTTAGATAAGAGCATTATGTTGAACCTAGTGAATAAAGGAGTAAGTTGAAGCACAAGCATTTTAAAGTGGAAGACCAATGTTCTTCAGTGGCAAGAACAAGGTAAGATTGGCATGAACCAGATTCTGGTATTTCTAAGTAGCAGTAGGAGAGTTTCAATAGGGGAAATCCTTGTCATGCATTGGAGTGTATTAGTATTATTAATATAAGAAAATTCTTTTCTTACTAAATTGATCTAAAAATTACAATCAGAACGGAGAAAATTTTGTGGAATTTTAATACAAAAAGACCCAAATGCTTCCATGTCATAATATGGAAAAACTTGCTCTTTCATCACCCCAAAGGTGTCCTTTATTAAACCTAGAGGTCAATTATGCAAAAAATGACAATAAAGACTATGGTAGTAATGTTAGGTGCTTGTTTTGCTGCTTTTTATTGTACCTTCCATTTTGAAGGTATGAGCTGACTTTACATGCTCTCCTCAGCAACTCATCATTGCTGTTACTCAGCTAATTCTGAGATTAAGAGAAGCTGGAAAGGAGCATACAGCTTGCTGCTCAGCAGATGAAGGGCGGGGGGAATAGTCAAGAGTTTTTACGAGTTCACCTTGCTGCTAAAATACTTCCTGTGATGTTACTCTTTTTAGGAGCAGACAAAACATCACTTTCTCAAATTTTAATCAGCGAACAGGTAAATGTGAGCTGAAGCTGGCAGATTTGTAATTTCTTCTTCCCTGGCTAGGTGCATGTGGCTCTTACCTAGTGGCAAGCAATGCTAGGTGAGTTACTACATGTGCAATCTGACAGAGGCATCCAAGGAAAAGAGAGTGCTGGAGCCATTCAGACAGCTGGCTTGCTGCTGTGCTCTTTCCCAAAGGATCTGTGGGAGAGGGCATGGAATGTGCTGTGAAATTCTGGTAGTGGCAGCCAGATAGCCTTGTGATAGAGGCAGCAGCTCTGGGAAAGATGATGAGGATGAGGATGCTTCTCATCTTCAGGTCTTCCTCCAGCCAAGAGGCAGCCCTGGGTTTGGTGAGTTGGCCTGATGAGCTGCGTACGGGCTCAGGCCACAGGCTGAACATTAGTCCAGTGCACAGCAGAACTTGCTTGTGTGAGTTTGATTTCCAAGCATGCTGCAAGCTTCAGTATGACCTTTTCAGCAAATTAGTTCTGGTGAGGCAGCACATTAAAGATGTGTGACCTAGCTGTGAGTAAGTACTCCAGTAGGTTTGTAGGAGAGCAGGGTCATGCAGTGAGAGTGCGAGCTCTGGCTGTGTCCAAGGGTGGGACCCTCTCATGCTCTCACTGTTCTGTGGAAAGCCAGCCTTACTCCTCATAGGTCTTATTAGCCAAGCTAACTAGCTCAGACTCAGGACTGTACTTCCAGCTCTGGAGCAGGCTTGTTCAGTTTTTCATTGTATGCTATATATATATTATTCAGTCAAGTTTGTTTGCAGACTCTCCATATGAAAGGAGGGAAGTACTGCCTAATCTAGCTGGTCTGCTCTAAGGATAAAATGTGATGAATACTGCTGTGCATCTGCAGCAGTGAAGGCCATGCTAAAAAAAGCAGGATATGAACTGCATGCTTTAGCTAACATGATTAATGTCATTGTGCAAAATGGATTGAGTTTTCATAGAGTATATTATCATAGTTCCAAAGGAAGATGTCCTAGTTTGAGTCAGAACAAGGTATTCCATTGCTTATATGTCATATTCAGTATAAAAATGAGGGCCAGTCCCTGAAACTTTCACACCAAACTTGGTCCTTGGGGTCTCTTACCCAAAGCCTAAGACCCAAGCAAGGCAGGTGCAGGATGAAGCTATTTAGGACCTAAATAACAGAAAATACAAAAAAGGAGAGGTTTAGGCCTCAACTCTTCCCTGAAGGTTGAGCACCTGAGCCATCTGGGGTGGTGGACTGAGAACTCTCCTGGTGAGGATGAGAATCCCAGCTCTGCTTGTCTGTTCTTTTGATCTCAACCCAAGACTTCCTGAATCTGGTTCCAGTATCCAGCCCCAGAGTCTCATTCCCATCTGCTGGTGAGTCCTTCTGCTACAGTATCAGTGGTGAGAGTGAGGTAGTTGCCATCGGGGGGGGATTGGGTGTGCTATTGGTTTTGTATTTACTTGTATATATATATTTAATTTTATTGTTATTACTTTAGTTTAAGTTTTTATTCCTGACCCACAAGTCTCACTCTTTCTCTCTGTTAATTCCCTTTTTTTCCTTCCTGGAGTGGGAGAAAAGGGGATAATAGAGAAAATCTATCACTGGATTAGTGGTCAGCCCAGAAGCTAAATATGTGACATTCAGTGGATCTTCTGCATTCAACAGCTGACCTTTTGGCAGTTGCTGTGAAATAATATACAGCAGAATCTTATTAACTCACGCTAATGACTTAAGAAACCTATCACAGATTACTTGATTTTACAATTTAGTGAGTGAAACATGATGACAAACCTTCTGAGATGCACACTTTAACAGTATGATCTCTGTTAATTTATCTTGATAGTAGTTTAGGTGTAAATATGTTTGCAAAACAAGTTAATTAGTATCAAGTTATTAGGATTATTAGTTAATTATATACAAGTTATTAGTATTATTAGTTAATTAGCAATGATGATTTCCTGAAATAACACTTCAGTGCAGCAGCCTATTCTTAAATAACCTTCAAAGAAACAGGAACAATCTTCTGGTTAATCACAGAATCACAGGATGTTAGGGGTTGGAAGGGACCTAGAATGATCATCTAGTCCAACTGCCCTACCAGACCAGGATCACCTAGACAAGGTCACACAGGAATGTGTCCAGGCAGCTCTGGAATGTCTCCAGAGAAGGAGACTCCACAGCCTTCCTGGGCAGCCTGTTCCGGTGCTCTGTCACCCCTACTGTAAAGAAGTTTCTCGTCGTGTTAATACTAAACCTCCTGTGGTCCAACTTGCTCCCATTCCCTCTTGTCCTAACATTGGA